>CM060878.1:22566043-22752043 GCA_030737845.1 Acorus calamus
CAATCAATTCACTGTTCTGTTTCCTTATCACAATATTCACAAACTCCCACTAAACGCTTTACAAGAATAAAAAAAAGGGAATACAAACCTCTTTCTATGTGTTTTGTGCACTGCATCACTGCATCCAAGCAAAAAACCTAACAAGTGGTGTTCCTCTCCAATCCAAAACCATCTCACTCTGATCCTCCCCAACAACGCTTACCCCATATGGACTCCACCCCTCCCTCACCATCTCCTTAGCCTCCATTAAACTATGCTCTCTCACTCCACAACAACCCTCCATGTCCATCCCATTCAAACCCTCCCTCATCTCCTCCCACCTCTCATAACACCCATTAAAACACACACATGGCCCAACAAATAAACTCTCCATTGCAGTCCTCGCCAGTGTCAGCTGTGGAGATGGGAAGTGCCACTCCATTGACTCAAACAGGGCATGTGAGTACAACAAATGCCCATCAAAGAATGACCCAAAAGAACCACGTTTGCACCTCTTCAGATCAAACCCACATCCACTCCCAACTGTTATGACCCCCTTTGTATTGCTGAGCACTTCCTTTGCAACCCTTATGAACTCTACAGCTTCTCTTGCGCTCCTCCTTGTAGTACCCCCCATGTGTGGCAACCCAAACATGCAATTGAAAGCCACCCATTCATCCTCTCTTGTTGTTCTCTCCAAATCCTCCAAACCCACCTCTTCCACTGTCAACCGGACTCCGACAGACATCGCGAAGCGACAAACCTGCGCCTTTGCCTCCTCGAATTCCCGACGATCGGGGCTTTTCGGCTCGACGCACGTGAGACGCACGGTCGGTGGCGGATCCCCGCGCGCCGCCAGGGAAGCGATAAGCGGCGGCCACTGGATGGCGGTGCTCAGGTCGAAGTCCACGACGCGCAAGGTGTCCGCGCGCGCGGGGACGGCGCGGAGGATGGCGTCGTTGGCCGAGAAGTGCGCGAACCGCCCGTCTGGGCCCGCCTCGTAGAACGCGGCGAGGGCTGCGACTGTGTTCTTGGCCGACTCGCTCTCCAAGTAGTCTGGCTCGCGCTTGAACGCGTAGTACCCGATGCGCTCCGCGGGTGCTCCGACCGCGCTCGACTTCTCGCGCGCCCTGCGTGCGATCACGCGCGCGAGCCCCGCGGAACCGCTCTCCGTGGCCTCTCCGTAGGCCTTCAGAAGGTGGAGCACGCCCACTTCGTTTTCGACCTCCCCGTGCGCGCCAGGCAAGAATAGACAGGGCTTTTGGATCGATGTTTCGCCGACTGAAGTCATGTTAGAGTCCACCTGAGAGCCTAATTCGAAGTCGATGTCACTTATCGAAACCTCGTAATCAAAGTCTTCGAGATTCAAGGACAGAACATCTTCATCGACAAGAGAAGGCAATTGCGTGTCGTAGTAGACGTCAAAGTCGTGCCATGAAGGCTGGAGGAGTTGAGACTCCATCATCATCATTGGTCTTTTGTTGTTTGGATTGAATTGTGGGTAATTGTTGTTGTTGGTGTTGGTGTTGTTGATGTCTTAGTTTGCTTGATTTGAATTGCTTGGAGATGGGTGTTTATATATTGGTTTGATTTGGTGGAGGAGAGACCATGTGAGAACAAAAGAAGAGAGGGTGGTGGTTGAAATGGATTGAAAGTTTAATGGATGTCAATCTCTTCATAATAATTTCTTGAGACTTTCTTTCTCATTTACAAAGCCCTCATTCAGTCTTCCTCTTTGTTTGGCTTGTTGTTGTCGTATGGGGGTAGGCCATCTCTCTGTCATCGTCTCCCTTTCTCATTCCTGGTTAGCTGTCTCTAAAATTATATGTTAATGTCACTGTCTGAATAAACCATCACCAACATACATCACCAAATATAATATAAATATAAAACAATGATTTGGACTAATTAATCTGTGGTATAATTTTTAATGCTTGTGTTTAAGGGACTGATGCCCAAGAGTCTAAGATTCATTTGAGGGTGTGGTAGGATAAGACCAGCATCACAGTTTAACCATACATAGTCTAGCATTAAGGATGGTTTTTACTTTATATGTAAGTACAACTCTTTTACGTTAAGATACATTTTAAAATCATGAGTCTGGTTAGAGATAAAAATGAACAATGCTTCTATATATAGTCCAATGATGCCACATTTGATATTAGAGTATGTTAGTTAAGCGGTGGATGAGTGTAAAATGCTGGTAAGGGATGCAATGAGATAAAGGCTAGCCTTTATCGGCATGGTTTAGCCAAGGGCATTATATCTTGGAGGATCAATTTGTAAATAATTTTTCGTATTTGTAAATAATTTTTCGTATTTGTAAATAATTTGTAAATAATTTTTCGTATTTGTAAATAATTTTTCTATAAGGACCTTTTATTATAAAAAAAATTAATTTCATAGGTTTCTCTTAATGCCTTTTGTAAAAGTAGCTTTTATGCAAGCTAATTTACAGGGATGTTACTATAAATGAATATTTATGTATACCCACCCAAAAAAAATATTTGTGTATTGTAATTTTTTAGACTGGGTTGGGTCCAACGCATTTGTAGTTGTCCGATCATATCATTTATAGGGTTGGTAAACGAACTAAACTGCTCGGGCTCGGCTCCGTTTAAGCTCGTTCAGACTCGTTCAATTATACAAATGAATGAGCTTGAACAATTTTTAAAGCTCGGTTAGGCTCGGGACTTGAATCGAGCTTCATTTTGTGTTCAAACTCGACTCGTTTGTGTTATAAAAAAAATTAATTGAAGCTTGATTTAACTCCTTTCTAAAATCAGAATATTACATTAATACAAAATTATGCCCGTTTAGGCTTATGAACTTGACTCATTTAGGCTAAAATTTTGTTTTCAACCCCTAAAAACCATATAATGAAGAAGAATGCTAGGCTCGTTGAGGCTCGTGACTCGGTTCGGCTCGACTCAACTCATTTATAAACGAGCCGAGCTTAAACATGTCAAAGTTTGGCTCGTTCAGCTCGTTTACCACCCTTAATCATCTATGAGATAAAAATTATAACTGAGATATTCTAAAAGTTAAAATAAAATTCAATTAAATTCTTATTCTTTTTTTTATGCTTATTAATTTTATCTATCTTGAGATGACGATCGGACAACAATGAATAATTGTTCGACGCACGTTGGACTTAACCTGATCCTAGGGATTTATAATGAAAGAGCTATTTGCATTATAATAACTGACATATATAGTAAAAACGAACACATAAGTTACACGATGCAATCGCATTCAGAGAGTTTTTGTTTCCTTATAAAATTGGGTTAAAATAATGTCATTTGACAAAATAAATATGAAGAATGGAATGAATTACCTTAGAGTTTAAGGATTGGGACTACCCATTATAAAGATTTGTCTTAATATATAAACTCTTTCAATCTTTGAAAATAACCTATTGTTTAAATTATTCCTTTGAATGAGGATGGTAATTAACAATTATACCTTATTTTTAATCTTATAATAATTGAAAATGAGATGGTGTAACCGCGTGTACAAAATATAAAATATTATTATAGTCAACTAGTAATGGCTGTGGCATATAATATATACGTGGGCATTTCATGATCTTCTTAAGATTCTTATTTGAGTTTCTTCTGTACATGAAATTAAAATATGAATTTCAAAAAAAAAAAAATAGTTTCCAAACTCTCGCTTTAACTTTTTATAAAAAAAAAAATTGTTTACATTTAACCTTTCATAATTGATTTTTAAATAAACCACATGTTTCTACAAAATCATATTTTTAAAAGCATTTTTAAAAATAAATATCTTAAAGGTTTGGTGGATGCCAATTATTTATCCCAATATATAAAATATCTAATATAGTATATACTCTATAATTTTGTATCATATATTGTGAAAATTGTAAAAATACATGTATTCAATTTATTCGAATATATACAAATTTTTTTTGTGAAGACACATAGTTTATTAGGCAAGTATATACTTAAAAATTTTCAACAGCCTACAAAAGTGAATGTAAGACATTAAATTCATTACTCATGTACAAAAGCCCAAAATATCCAGCAGAAGGGAAAGTGACAATTAAACAAGCATCAAAAAATTCTTTATTTAATACTGAAACTCTCCCAAACTTGTCTTTAATAATGGCATGTAATCAAACCTTCGAACCCCCAATTTGATTGAGTTTTGCAAACATCATCTTCTTAACAAGTTTTGGCCCCACCAGAATGAGGAAATGGAGACATGGACTTCAGTGATTGGTAGAGATATAACATTGTTTTTGTCTTTTAGACTCATCATCAAAATGTGCACTCTGATGGGGTGTGAGGATGGACTGCTGTTGTGGTTGCCCTCACAATGAGACTTTTGGAAGAGAAATGAGTTTGAAATTTGAAGTTCGAATTCCAAATAAAAGGATCATATTTTGTTTTGATTAGGAGGCACTTGAAGATTTTTGAAGTTCTTTAATTTACATGGTTTTTTCATGGAGGTGAGGACTGAAGAGCAAGCGAAGGAAGGGAAGACCTTAGAATTGGACCTTTTGGGTGGCCTAAATTAATATTTTGCACTTTGGGAGATATGGGGCCTTGATTAGACATATAGTTCTATCAATTTAGTAGAGCTAGCATATTTGATTGATGTGCAAAAATAATCAAAATACGTTAATTAAAATGATATAAAGAAGGAGGGGGGGGGGTTCAATTTTTCTTGACAATTGGTTAACAAATCATTGTTTCTTGAGTGGGAATATGATACATAGGCAGACATCTTACCAGTAATAAAATGATTTGTCAGATGTCATATTAATGACATATTGATCATATTCACTTCATCATCTACTTCAATAACAACCACCTATAGAATAAAAAAAATTCTTATGAAGTTGGCCTATATTAACTGGTTTATTGAACTTGGATTCATTTGATATGGTTCTAAGCCCTTGGAAGATGATAATGGTGTCCATTAAAAACTCTCCATCTACTGAAAATTCTCGAACAAGCTATGCATGAATTGGGAATGAGTATATAATTTAATAATAACAATAATAATAATAATAATAATATTATTATTATTATTATTATTATTATTATTATTATTATTATTATTATTATTATTATGTCCTGACGAGTTTGGATAAGTTTCACCAAATTCAAATTCATTCCATTTGTCAATTAATTCAACTAGAGAGTCCTGATAGGACTTCTCACCTTCACGACCATGAATTGACTAGTAAAATTTATTTATATCCCAAGTTTGTCAATTATTTTTCATTTTTATTTATTTTTATTTTTATGTTATTCATTTTTCTGATTATTTTTATCTCTTATTATTTTATATTTTTTTCTACTTTATTGGGACTTTTATTTTTAAAATATTTTTTTAAAAGATTATCCATATTTTCATTTTGTTTGCTTTTCATTTGTCTCTATTTTACAAGGAGTTTGATATATTTTTATTTGATACAAAGAAAAAATCATAGTAGATATTTATTATATTTATCATTTATTCTCTATTTTTTCAAACATTTATGTTATTTTATTTTATATTATTTTATTTTGTTGTGACTAGTTTTTGTTAGATTTAATTGTATAAAAAATAAAATTTAATTTTTTTTGTGTGTGAATAGGTGTCGTTTTATAGGAACACATCTCATTTAGTTAATCTCAAGACGGACCGGACCCTTAGTGGCCTTATTCTTATTTCTATGGATAGGAGAAGATTAATAAAGAAAAAAAAAGGTAAAAAATATTTAAACACGGAAAACAAATAATGAAGCTCCTTGCACAGGGGACATTCCTAATTTAAAGTACTCATCAATTTATATGCACTATATTTTAAGCGGTTCTTTTTTAAAGTGTTTTTTTTTTTTTTTTTGAATGATATCTATTTTTTCTTATTAAATTTGTCTCTATCTGCATACAACAAGACTCAAATCCAAGAACATTTATTAAGGGGGGTATCTCTATTATTTTATCAAGAAGAGGTTCCATAATTCTTTTTAAGATTGTTCTTTTAACATTTTTGTTTTACAAAATGTCCAAACAAAGTTCAAATAATAATTCTTTTTTGGGATATGTTTTAAGCATTTTGGAAAGCAAAGAAATGATAAATCATAATTTTTAAGATTATAACAACCTCATATATTCTTTTTTTTATGATATCTAGTATTCCTAATGTGTCATATTATCATTTTAAGAAATGTTGATATTTAAACATGTTAATTGTAAAAAAAAACAATTTACATCTGTTCTAAATATAAAAAGGTCCCAGTTCGAGTATTAATATTTGTATTTAAAAGATTCTATAACAGATACATATATTAAAATATTCAGTACAAATTCATTGTCCATCTCTTAGGATCTATTGAGTTGTTGCTAATTTCATGAACTGTTGTTACCTTCAAGTGGCATATGTAACAGGGACTGGTTTGTTTTTTGTTGTCTTTTTTTTCTCTTTTCTGAGAAGAGATGAGACTAAATTTTTTTTGTTTAAATGAATTTCTTATGTTCGAATTATTGGTGCATGATTTCTCAATTAAAGGTTAGCTAAAATCAGTGGTGTCTTACTGTCTTAATGGGTGTCTCATGCTCCTGAGTCAGGCCAATTCAATTGAACCTTTCTTATATAGCTATTTAAAAAACATTGGTTGCATTACAAACAAAGAATTCCATAAGTTGCTACCAATTATGCACCAAAAAATTTGTAACATACACTATAGCTTGATAAGAACAGCTTAATTAACCTTGAAGAAGTTAAAAGTAAAATCCTGTGATAGTTTCAGCAGAATTACAATGATAATGATCATCAAATAGACCTTAAAAATGGCCCGGGCCTGTTTTAGTGGACCGGCCTGATCAGGAGAGGCCTTGGCCCAGCACAGATTTACGGGCTGCTGTGTCGGATCGTGCCAACCAAACGGGCTAGTGGGCCGGCCATCAATTTGTTTTTAAAAATCAATTTGTTAGGGAGAGGCCCTTTTTCAGCCCCAATCGCAGTTTACACGTGTTTTGAATTTTTTAAAAATAATGTACATCATCTAACGAGATGCATGCTTTTATAAATAAAAAAAATGAAGCATGTATTTTATTAAATTACATAGATGCATTAATAGAAAATATGAAAAATTTCTATCGAAGCACATACCTCGTTCATGTGCATATTGCTCTGATGATTTTTTATCGATGCATATGGACAGGAATTTGGGCTAGAAAAAAACTGTGTGTCAGCACTCAAAAATCATATAAAAGCACCGATATTCAGTCTGTTTTGTAGCCCTATATATTATTATGCTATCATAATATATATAGCTCTATCATGGTGTATGTAATTAAAAAAATTCAAAAAAAAAAAAATATACTATTGTATCGTAGTATATGATTTATTTTATATAACATTATATATTTAAATTAAAGAGTGTATAATTTTTAAGAAAAAATTAAAAATGATATGAACTGTAAATGAGACTGTATAATAGACTAAACATATCATTTTCCAAAATAAATTTTGGGCTCTCCCTAGAGTCAGACCGGCTCGGTTGATAAGTGAAGGGCCCATGTACACTGATGTGCACCCTTTAAAATAATTTTATATGCAGTCTTCACTAGTTTTTTTTAAGCCCCAATTGGTAACCCCATTCCAAGCCCCAAGTGTGAATTTCCTATGTTAGCCCCCTAACTAATTTGTATGGTTATTCCATTAGCGGACCACTAATTACGGAGTTAAATACATTTTAGAGTTTCTTCCATAACCGGTCCTTTAATTACGGGGTGAGTTAAGATTTACCGATTAGAAGGGAATATACGAATTCAATTACACATTCAAGAAAATAAAAAATTAGGAGTTTCATTTTTTGTCGCAACGAAAAGAAGCATCAATTTTTTTTTTTCATTCACATTTGATTGACGGAGAAGAGAAGATGTAAACTTTTTTTTTTTTTTTGCGATCTGTTTGTGCGATTTGATTGTGGTGCAAACCTCCAGGTTAAGCTTTTTCAGACCCCAAAAAAATCATGATTTACAATTTTTAGGTCCAGATTGATCAGTGGAAACGAAAACAAATATCGAAATTTTTTTTTTCAGTTTGATCAGTGGATAATATAAGCATTACACGATTCATTTATTTTGTTTGCGACCTGATTGTGGTGTAAACAATAGAGATTTATTCAGGTTATGCCTTTTTCAATCTAATTATTCATGTTGATCTGTTTTTTATTATTCCTTTGAATCATCATATACCTTTTTTTATATCAAATTTAAATTAAATTCAGATACAAGTTGTGTAGCTGAATTTAGATGCATTTTAGTGTTTTTACGTGTGATCTAGATTTAAATTTCAGATACACGTGTATCTTGAATTTGTTTTCCTGTCCAATTTGAAGTTTGATATTTTATTTATATGGATTTGATTTATGTGTATCTGATAAATATTTAATTGCTTATTGTCGTATATATATAAGGACTTGAAAGACTTTTATTGAAAATCTATGCACTGCTCATTAGTATGTAGACCATAAATTGTTTATTTGGATTTAAGATACAGTACTGTATCTTAATTATATAACATGTTGCAACTTTTTCAGCAGACAGTGATGACGATTTTATGGATGAGCCATGCGAAGACTCAATCCATTTGAAAAATATCAAATGTTTGAATTGTGTAAGAATCTTAATGTTTTGTATGATGATTTGATGAAACAAGTCCCTTATTACAATGACTGTAGTGTTGGTGATGAGCAAATGCCAGATTCAATTGTCCACTCGTCTTTCAAGGTTCGAAGTAAATGACGACCACCATCAAGAAGGAATGAATCCAAGGTCTACAAGCCGAGGAATAAGAAAACAAAAATACCTCAAGAATCTAATATTTAGAAGGTTGTAAAGGGCTATTTGTACAACACATTTGATGTTATAATTTATATTAGTCATTGTGTTTGTGAACTTCATTTTACATTGTCATAATGTTTATTATTATTATATTTGCATGTTTCATTATATATATCTATTACAATGTCAAAACACATTATAATTTCATATATGAATCACCTTTTGCTTTGCAAATTATACAGGTTTTCAGATACACATTTCAAATTCAGATACACTACAAATTTACTTTGTTAGGTTTTCAGGTAGTAGCAATTATTCACTATGTGACATATATAGCCAATCTTATTTGATATATTTAGAATTAAGATACACCTAATAAACATCTCACAATAACCAAATATATTTCACATACAAAAGACCTTATATTTGCAATTTATATTGATGTCTAATACAATTTTTCAGATACACTTGCAAATTCAGATACATCTAAACTATATCATATATGAAGTTAAACACAAAATAAAAAACCAATCAGTTGTTTATCAAACATCAACAGTACATTGAATACAGAATTTTAGTATTCAAATATCAACAAAAAGTTGTCATTTAATGAGACATAATTTTTTTTCCTAAAACAAACTCCATGACTTTGTTGATCAAGGTTCCATGTACATTTGTCTGACCATGTGATCTTCATCTGTATACGTACGATGCTTGTCATTCATAAACTTATGCATAATGTGTGCCCTTTTTTATCTACATTTCTTCTTATTCATTTTATGCGTGGTCACTTCCTTGTTGGTAGCATACTGTTTCATTATGTTTAGGACGACTGGACCACAATCCATCTTGCAATAAAACAGTTTCTATTAAGATACAGATAATAAACAAAATGTTGAACTTTCATATGGAATTACACTTACGACATTCGATCTGAGAATACCACCTATTGGGGCTCACCAATAGAACCTAATTTTTGGGGCCTGGGTTGTAGCTCCCTTTTCCAAAATAAATTTGGGGCTCTCCTTAGAGTCAGACCGGCCCGGTTGATAATTGAAGGGCCCATGTACACTGATATATGCAGCCTTCACTAGTTTTTTTTTCTTTTTTTAAAAAATATATTCATCTATAGAAATATATATATTGTTATAAAAATGAAACATACATTAAGATATTAGTATTTAAAAAAAACTCTTAATTTTAATAATGTGATAGCGCATTGTACAATATATTATCATAAGGAACCGGATCCTCTACTAAGATTTTCCCTACTTATACTACACTTTTATTAATAGGTAGCCATGTGTAATTTAAATAAGTGGACGATCAGATTTTAGCCTTTTTTTTTTCTTTCTTCACATGGTCACAGAGCATTTAGTTCTAATGATTTGTTAGTGGTTTGTTAAGGGACCCACTGTTTTTGCTTTAATCCTAGCAAAACTCAATCGACGTGCAGGGAAAATCTTAGCAGATAATTCAGACATTCAGTCTTATTATCGTAATGTATAAACGGTTATAAGAACACTTCTAAGGGTGCGTTTGGTTGTGCGGTTGCTCAACATTTGCGATTGTAAGATGTTGCGTTTGTAAATCATGCAACCAAATAGTTAACTGTAGCAGCTTCCTATACACAGCTTTTAAACAAATAGTGTCTAAAAGCTGCAATTTCAAAAAGCTGAGAAAGTGAGTTTCCTACAGAATCAGTTTAAAATCTAGATTCCTGCAGAATCAATTTTGAAATCGCGCAACCAAATGCATTAGGTAGATGAAATTAAACTGTAAAACTGATTTATTAGTGTGTCTGGGCTCTCAACAAACAAGGAAGAACATCAAACAGGGTTGACGTCTTATCACGCTTTTTGTTAAGTGAAAAGTTTGAAAAACAAATCAGTTTTAAAGAGAGAAATTAGCCCCCAAAAAAGTGATGGATGGCATGCTATGCTACGATGATTGGGAATGGTTCGTGATGGCCCATTTTGTATGGGCTTTTCATTGTATTAGATCTTATTAATGTCATTGATATACTTAATCCATTTTATAATCTAATTTACAGATGTCACACCGCTAACACATGTATAAAAATATATATTTTACTATCTCAATATACACTTTTTTAAAATTATAAGAATACATGCATTCAATTTATATGAAAAAGTAATTTTTTTTAAACATAGTATATTTTATAAGTTAAATATATATTTTTATATAAAAAAAGGGTTTCTAAACAGGGTTTGAATATAACATTTTCCCTTACTGATAAATGTGTAGTTATTAAGCAAAACATGTTTTGACTACCCAAGTAAGCAACCAACCAAACCACCCCCCCCCCCCCCCCCCCCCCAACCACAAACACATTCATAGGTGATGCTGCAACAACCCCACTTTTTTTGTTTCATTTCTCATTCCAGGACCAATCATTCAACAGTATTCAAATGTCTTTATTTGAAAGGTACATGTAATTAAATTGAAAAATAAAACTAAAAATTTAAACAAGGATTTCTTTTTGAGTGAGGGTTTAGAGTTTATAGCCTAATCCACTTATGTTTAGGGAAAGAATATAGTTCTTGATAAGATTGAGTGATCTTGGGAATAGTTTTCGTTTGCATTTATACACATGAAAATGCCAAGTTAAATGTGAATAAAATGGTGTATCATTTTAAAAGTCACACTCAGTGTTATTAGAGTCAAAATCAAAACTGCTCATTATAATCTAGAAGTTAATCAATCCAATAAAATAAAATTCCTTTTTATTTACAAAATCAATGAATTATCTGTTCTGATTTTGATCTAAATTTATTGATTTCACCAAAAAAAAAAAAAGTTGCAGGGTTTTGGAGTATTTTATAGTTCACTTTGACCTCAGGCCTAGTGATTGGAGTGACACCTCTCCCTTGGGAACATGATTCAAATCTTGTCTTGATCACAGTTTGAACCTGTGTTGGTCCACACTTTTAATCCTAGTAGTGACATATACCCAAAAAAAAATGTATCCCAAAGTTTGTGTTCCCTCAATGAGAATTGCAGGTGATGAAAAGGCTCACTGTTTAAAGAAACAAAAAAACATAGAATACAAAATGATTTATGTGGTTCGGCATGTAGCCTATGTCCACGGGAGAAGAGAGGGAGGATCATTTTTATTCATGTCTGATACAATGAAGTTACATGAGCCCAATATAAACAAATACAATATCTAAACATCAATGGCACCAATTAAGGAGATAGAAACAAATCTCCACAAATCTCTCACCCCAATTAAGGAGCACAAACTGATAGAAACAAATCTTCACAAATTTGTCACCATATCAACCCTTGAATAGAAACAAATCTTCATTGCTCTCTCTTCTCCACCAACTGTTGCATTTAGGAATATGACAATGATGGAATTTCTGGTGAAGAGGCAACCAACATTCATGATCCTTCCTTCTGCAACACAGCTTATTGATGACTGTGGCTTTCCCTTTTTATGATGGCACTGTAACAAATTCAACAACCAACCTTCCCCAACTGTTTTTTTCTTCCTTATCTTTGAGAGCAACATTTGTAGTTCAAGTTTTTTTTTAAATGAAATGTTGGTGGATCTGCCACTTCTTTGATATAATAAAAAGAAGTACATTTTCTATTGTAAGCACCAGAAAAAGGATAAGAAAAAGAGATCTGTTATTGCACTAAAAACATTTGTAGTTCAAGTTGAAGTCCAATAACTACACTCAAATGATTGAACCTAAATCATTCAGATTTTTTTAATTTTGGAAATTATATGGTTAATGAAATTATTCAATCATTAGTTGTAAGCATTAACATGCCGAAATACATGAATATAAGTCTTCAAAAAAAATAAAACAAATATTTTACAAGTGTGACTGTAACTATGGTTGTATATAACATTATCCTTTGTTTTAATTCTTCCATTTTACATTGAATTCTATTTTTTATTGTTATTAAATATTGGGTCAAGATGAACTAAATTTTTACAGTGAGCGTCATTATCGATAGCATATTTTTAGTAGATTAAATTACATCATTGGAGATCACTCTTACCCCTAAAGAAATGTTTACTATTGCCCCCAAGTCCCTTATGTGCATTTGGACAAAAACCACAAGAAAAAAAAACATTAGATACAAGGGAAAAATTCATACAACCCCCTAAAATCTAACTGAAACTCATATAATCCCATGACTTTTCTTAAAATTCATATAACCCCCTGAAAACACCTAGTAAATCTAGGTAACCCCCTGAATAAAATTTTTGTTAATAGATTATGAATATCTTGTTAATATTTTATTTGGTTAACCTTGACTGAAAACACAATATACTAAAAACTACTACAATGTTATAAAAATATAAAAAATCTTATAAAAACGACAATTTTACCTTCTCTGAATATATTATAAGACCCTATCCAGAAAGGTAAAATCGTTTTCGTATTTTTAGCACATTGTAGGGTTTTTTTTGTATATTGTGTTTTCTACTAGGGTTAATCAAACATAATATTAACAAAATATTCACCATCTGCGAATGTAAATTTTATTCAATGGGTTATTTGGATTACTATGTGTTTTCAGAGGGTTATATGAATTTTAGTCAGTTTATATGGATTTTTCCATGGATACAATCATGTTTACCACTCTTTTTACATGAGTTATATATACATTTATAAAAAAAATCATATAACCTCTAACATTTATTTATAAAAACAATTTTTTAACAACTTATATAGAGCGAAGTATAGACTTTGATTACGGGACTTCCGATGAGACCGTAAAAAATCAAAACTAAAATGTCAAAGGGAAAGAAAAGATTTTCACGTGCGAGTTTATTGGGGTTGCGAGTGCACGTGGTGGGGATGACAAAAGGGGGTGCGTTTAACGGTGAAATTTATGAGTGCCTCCATTTTTTTTGGTGACTCGTGATTCACGGTGAATGGTCTCACTCTTTTTCATGGGAGAATTGCCCGATTTTTTTTTTTTTTTAAAGATGGCAGTCCATATATAACTTGTATCAAAATAGAAAAACCAAGCAGGGGAGTAACAAAAAGACTGCCAGTAGGAAGGCCCCTAACTCAAGAGTTTTGAGTCAGCCTCCCCCCCAGCAAAATTTCCTCCACCTACCCAAAGCTAAAAACTAGGCACAAAACACCCCAGAAGCTAAAAATACATACAATATAAATTGCCCGATTATCAATATAAGAATTTTAGATTTGTTTTTCAATGTAAATTGAAGCTTTTCTTGATCCAATGTAATCCAATTTGGGAAAAATAATACAGAACGACTGGGGGTGTAAACCTGCAATTAAGCCCATCAATTTTATTTGAAAAAAATCCGAATCCGATTATCTAAAAATACTGAAAATATCTGATATCTGAAGATCTAAAGTACGGATATGATTATTAGTGTTCCAATTCAAAAAATATCCATATCCGATATATATTATAAAAATATATATTTATATTTGTTAGAAATAAGGGAGAGAAAATAATAATAATGAAACCCTAAAACTCTTGTTTATTAGAAAGGGACTAAAGCCCTTTATATAATAGTATAAGATGATGTTACATGTGTAACACACTAAGATAATTACAAACTAATATAATAACAAACTAAGATAATAACAAATCTAATATAATATCTTTAACACCCTCTCCTAAACTTGAAGGGTTGCACCCTTAGAGTTTACACAAAGATGATAAACTAAAAATCTTATTTTCAAACACCTCCAATTTATTTATGTGAATTGATAATCGTCATCTGTCTCTTGGATCCATCACTTCGCTCCCGCTCTTCTTGAGTCAGTCGAAGTCCCTCTCGCTCTTTCAGTCAGTCAAAGTCGCTCCCGCTCTTCTTGAGTCAGTCAGAGTCGCTCCCGCTCTTTGAGTCAGTCGGAATTGCTGGTCCACTTGATCAGATGGCGCACGTAGGGCTCACGGAGGTTCAAGGAGAAGACGGAGGGCACAAACGAACGCGGACAGCACGCGGACAATGGTGGTGGAGATTCTTTAATACCCTCTCCCAAACTCTGAAGGGTAGAACCCTTAGAATTTGCATAAAAATGAGACGACGGTGGGGACAATGACGGACGACCGGTGGTGGTTGGTGCAGACGAGTGCGGACATGCGTCAACGGAGAAGAAGAAGTAGAAGAAACGCGACGCGAATGGCGACGCAAACGGTGCAGACTAGCGCAAGTAGAGAGGCGCGCTGACAGAGAAGAAGAATAAAGAAAACGACAATGCGCAAATACAATGACGGCGCACGAAAAACGAAGGTGCGCGAGGACGACAGCGCACGAAAACGATGGTGCGCGGGAATAACGGCGCACGGAGACAACGGTGCGCGAAAAACAACGACGCACGAAAACGATGGTGCGCGGGAACAACGGCGCACGGAGACAACAGTGCGCGAAAAACAACGGCGCACGAAAACGACGATGCACGAATACGATAGCACACAGAGGCAGCGATGCTGCATAAAAACGACGTCAGTTGGCGAACAACGACAAAGATGACAGATCTCAAAAGAAGATAGAGATCCGAAGAAGAAAAAAAGAATTATGACAATGCGAAGATGATAGCGCTACGAACAATATCTCAAGGAAGAAAGAGACCCAAGGAAGAAAAGAAATGATGATGTTGCAACTGACAGAAATCAGAAAATAATGGGAAAAGACACATACAAATGCGTAGAGAAAAAAAATTGAACAAAATGAGTACCTAGATGACTAGATTCGGAGTCCGAATGAAGCTGTAACAGTCCAGGAAAGAAACGCGATAGAACAAGGTCGGTGATTGACGGACGGTGGCCTGACAATGGTCGGATGACTGCCTGACGGTGGCGGGATGACGATCTGACGGGTTGGTGCGCTGGCGGATCCGGGTGGACGTTCGGGCTGGCAGATCCGGACTGGTGGGCCGGGCTGCGGACGTGGATCCGCGTACAAGTCCGCGTAGTCGAAGCAGTGGGTCGGGTTGGGTCAGAGGGCCAGCGATTCCGAGGTGCATGATAGCGCAGATTTGCGCTATCGTGCACCGATTTTATTTTATTTTTTGTATTGCTGCTGCTTACGTGGACTCCACCAAACCCAATTTTTTTTTTGGGGGGGCTACGGGAGACGCATAATAATTGATGCGGTTCGGCTCAACGGCTTCGCGACGGGCGGGCGATGAGCGCGGCGGACGGTGGCGCATGCAACGAGGACAGAAGCGGTGCGACGTGGCAACGCTCGGGTTCCGAACAACGACGCAAACAAATGCGTGACGAAAAATGACAACGATAGTGCGAAGAAGACGACAACAACGCGAAGAGGATGACGGCGCGAACAATAGAGCAAACAACGGATATGACAACACAAACAAATAAAAAAAATATGGGTATCAAAAATCCTCCCCCGCTCCGATTGAATACATCTCAATCAGAGCCGGGAAGAGGGAAGAAATTTTTTTGTAGATCTAGGGTTTATGGCTCTGATACCATGTTAAAATAAGGGAGAGAAAATAATAATAATGAAACCATAAAACTCTTGTTTATTAGAGAGGGACTAAAGCCCTTTGTGTAATAGTACAAGATGATGTTACATGTGTAACACACTAAGATAATAACAAACTAATATAATAACAAACTAAGATAATAACAAATCTAATATAATATCTTTAACACCCTCTCCTAAACTCTAAAGGGTTGTACCCTTAGAGTTTACACAAAGATGATAAACTAAAAATCTTATTTTCAAACACCTCCAATTTATTTTTGTAAATTGATAATCGTCATCTGTCTCTTGGATCTATCACTTCGCTCCCGCTCTTATTGAGTCAGTCGAAGTCGCTCCCGCTCTTTGAGTCAATCAGAGTCGCTCCCGCTCTTCTTGAGTCAGTCAGAGTTGCTCCCGCTCTTTGAGTCCGTCAGAGTCGCTCCCGCTCTTTGAATCAGTCGGAATTGCTGGTCCACTAGATCAGATGGCGCACGTAGGGCTCACGGAGGTTCAAGGAGAAGACGGAGGGCACTGACGAACGCGGACAGCACGCGGACAATGGTGGTGGAGACTCTTTAACAATATTATATATTGTTCATGTTTGTTATCTTGTACAATTTTTTTTTATATTAGAGGGACCCCCATAGTTGACTTTTCGGTCAAGCTGAGAAGACTACCTCCACTTGTTTGTCCATGTCCCATGGAATTTTTTTTTGAATAATCACAAATAAACAGCGGGTAAATCAGCGCTAAAATTCCAACCCAAGACTTACCCCTTAACACAATCATGATACATTAATCACAATCATTATATATTATATTACTATTAAAATTTTAAAATGTATGATATCTAAAAGAGAGAATAACATTAAAATCTCAATTTTAAATTTCATCTCTCACAAATATTTCATTTGATTAGGCAATTATCAATTATAAGAAAAATATCTATATCCGAAGAAATCTGAATCCGAAAATTAATATCTATATCCGAAAGTTAGAATATGAATATTTTGTATCCGTCCGATTGATAGGCATACTTGCAATCTCTTATGAAAGATTGATATGTGTGATACTAAATGTGGTTAGCATTTTTCATCACATAAATCCAAGACTTTAATAAAATTCAATGTTAAAATATTTCATGCATGAATTTTAATAACTAAATTTGTATTTTTTTTATTTGAATATTTTTTTAAATGAGAAGTAAATATGGATTTGACAATAGATTAACACAAAGAAATTATCGTCCAAATCTAAACAAATACCTCAATATGCAAATCTAATACATCCACACAACCTTTGAGTACATGTTGACGCAGTTAAACTAAATATGTGATCTCTAATTTAGTAATTTTTAACTGTGTTTCTTCTCTTAATTTCAATCTCTGCTTTTTCATGGGTTTATTGTTTTGCGTAACAAACAAATATTAGGTTAAACACAAATTTTTATAATTACTACATTAAGAATATAAACATCAAATATATATTAAATCATGCATATCTAAAATATATAATAAAAACATGAAATAAAAGAGTAAGGGATTAGAAAAGTGTATCCGAAAATGTAGAAGCGAGTGAAAATACTCTGTCCTCGGTGAATAAGACTCCCTCACGCACAGGGTTGAATAGCTCCTACTACTGAGAGGTACGACCACAACTGGTTTTGTTATTCCGAGGTGCGAGTTACGGAAGAACCACAGTCAATAAACTACGATCATTTCAGACGCCCAAATTAAGGATCAAAATATTAGGAGATTGATAAGTGAAAAGGGAATAGATGATTTAATCTCTCAAGAATAAACAATTTTGTATTTGATGTAGAAAAGTCCTAAGCTTGCTACTCTCTTATCTCCTCAGGCAACTAACAAATCACATTTTTTTGGTGGAGATGAAAACTTATTAGTGCAATATATAATGAAAATGCATAAGCCCTATATATATACATTCACAACACATTCACAACACATAGGTGCTACCAAAGTAATTTCCATTAAATGTCTTATAAAGCAAAATGGCAGTTTTGAACATTTCAAAAGATTAAAACGTTCCACAATAAAGCACCTAAATAATGTTGAAATTAACTTTTATAATGAAGTTATAAACCATGCAATTATACAAGGAGGTTAAAACTTACAACACATTAAAAGACAAAATTATTAGAATTATGTAATTTGGTCACAAAATTCCAACATTTATATTATTTTTGTTTGGGTTCTCATGCTTAACAAAAGTTTTGAAATTTGGGTATGAGTTGTTTTTCTCCCATTATCATAAAAAATATTAAATATCTTATTTCTATATTAGCTTTTTTAAAATTTTGTTTCCTCTCCTTTATTGTGTGATCTTTGAATTTTCATGGTTTTTTTCCAATATTATTTTATTATCATGTTCTTTCTTTTATATTTGCAAAATGATTATTGGCTGTTCATTTAAACTTGTTAGACTACAAATTAATCTTTTAATAACTTTTTTCACTAATAATCCAATAGATTTTTTGTGAATATTTTGATTAAAATTGTACCAATTAAACAATTCTAAAGTTTTGCTTTTTATGTCGATATAAAACTCGTGAATCGACCATTGACTAAAGGTGCATTTGACAAACTGAATGTAGCAGCTTTTATTTTTCAATAAGTCAAAACCTCCAAACTAGTTGTCAAATGCGCTGGATTAATTATGTATCAAAAGGTGGATTCGGGTCAATTCATGTCTCGAAATATGTTTTTTAAAACAGTCTATGTATGTTTTTCAGATTTTAGAAGTACAAAAACTTCTGTTAATAGCAACAAATGTGATTCTTTGATTAAAAAAATATCCCAATAAAAAGTGTGGTAAATAAGCATGTTAAAAAATTATTTTATAGTCAAAGTTTTTTTTTAATACGTACCTAAGTGTTGTTCTGCCCGGATCTTTGTTAAAAAAAAAATTCACCTCTACTTATTTTAAAATATCAAGTAATTTTAAAATTTTGGATGGATGCATATCCGTAAACATAAATCTATCATCAATCATCATCATCATCCCACATATGTCCGACCTATTTATCTCATGTGATTATTAGATCAGAATAAAAAGAGAGCAATTTCTGTAACCACAATGAAAGGTCAGTGCTCGACTACGGTCAGTTCGGTCAGTACCGAACTGTACATGTTCAAATCGAACTGCACCACGTTCAAATGAAACTGCACAACCAATTGTTGGGTATATTTTTTTACTCTCTTATCGGATTCAATCAACTATTGGAGAAAATATGAATTCCTAAATATCATCAGTATCCAATAAGAGAGTAAAAAAATTACCCAACAATTGGTTGTGCAGTTCCATTTGAACGTGGTGCAGTTCGATTTAAACGTGCTGCAGTTCGATACTGACCGAACTGACCGTAGTCGACACTGACCGGATCCGGACTCCAATGAAAGCTATGAAAAGCTAAAGCGTCTTGGGAACCGCATGTACAACACTGGACCTCGGGATTCTTCACAAATCTACCTAGGGATTCACGTCGCATCCACACATTATAAACCTAACATGGTTGGATTATTCTGAAAATGCACGCTTTTCAAATGTATTATATGCACCATTAAAAATAGTAGTACAGTAGTAATACATAATTGTTTGAATTTTTAAATTAACCTATATATATTATATACTAATAAAAAAAAACTTTATTCTACTGATATAATTATATATTTATCTTTTAGAATAATTTATATCATTATCCAACTCAAACTTGAGGCTAAATATATGAGGAAGGATAACTATAAACTATGGTGACTTATAGCAGCCAAAACTATAATTACAAATACCAAAATGTGAGGTATACTAATTATAAAAATTAAAACTCTTCATATGTATACACAAGAATTTGGGGGTCAGATGGGCTGTTGGGATAGTGGGAGGCAGAGACGCGTGAACACTTTGTTACCCCCCCTCTCTTTTTGTGAGTGCTCTGTGAAACCACCCATCTTTTTTCATGGCAGACTAGCTTGCCATGTTCACCGTCCGATGCTCTGATCGGACGGCTCAGCATTGGGCTTTCACTTTTTGGGGGTGTCAGGTGTGATGGGCCCTCAATCAGCCTTTCCTTTTCGTTCTGTTAACTCACCTCATAAATCGTATTAAGGGTGGATATATTGTTTAAGTTTTGATTACATTTTTATTGGACATTTTTGCTTTTATCTTTAACTCCATTTTGTAGCACATTGACTCTTTCGATATGAATAACTATATATATATATATATATATATATATATATATATATATATATATAGTGAACCGATTAGGTGCGGTATGCGGTCGGTGCGGTGCGCGACGTGGGCCGTCCGATCGCGGGTCCATCGCATCCAACGGTCGACGTGAATCGCACCCGACCGTCCGATGCGATGGACCCGTGATCGACGGCCCGTGATCGCGCACCGCACCGACCGTAAACCGCACGTAATCGCGACTCTATATATATATATATATATTATTGGACATTTTTGCTTTTATCTTTAACTCCATTTTGTAGCACATTGACTCTTTCGATATGAATAACTATATATATATATATATATATATATAGAGTCGCGATTACGTGCGGTTTACGGTCGGTGCGGTGCGCGATCACGGGCCGTCGATCACGGGTCCATCGCATCGGACGGTCGGGTGCGATTCACGTCGACCGTTGGATGCGATGGACCCGCGATCGGACGGCCCACGTCGCGCACCGCACCGACCGCATACCGCACCTAATCGGTTCACTATATATATATATATATATATATATATATATATATATATATATATATATATATATATATATATATATATATATAGGGAGCCGATTACCGCATACCGACCGCATACCGCATACCGCATACCGCACGTAATCGCGACCATATATATATATATATATATATATATATATATAGTTATTCATATATATATATAGTCGAGCGATTAGGTACGACGGAACGACCGTGCGGCAGCGACATGGGTCGTTCGATCGCGGGTCCATCGCATCCAACGATCGACGTGAATCGCACCCGACCGTCCGATGCGATGAACCCGTGATCGACAGCCCACGTCGCTGCCGCACCCGTCGTTCCGTCGCACACAATCACCCATATATATATATATATATATATATATATATATATATATATATATATATATATATATGTCGATGATAATATGCGGCGTGAGGGAACGTGCGGGAACGACGTCGTTCGTCCGATCGCGGGTCCATCGCATCCAACGGTCGATGTGAATCGCACCCGACCGTCCGATGCGATGGACCCGTGATCGACGGCCCGTGGTCGTTCGCGCACGTTCCCGCATCGCGCACCGTATCATTCCTCTATATATATATATATATACACACACACACACTTATATCAGTACAATATATATCCTTTTTTTTGCTATATTTTAAATCATTCTCACTAGAATACTTAATATGAATTTTTTGTTGTGGTTGTCATGAATAAATCATTGATAAATAATGAATAAAATGTGAATAATAATTTAAAAATATAAAAAATAATAATTTAACACATAGACCCATGATTTATAAGAGATAATGACATGCGATTTAACATTTGAGTCTTTCTTATATATATGTAGAATAAAATGGATGAAATAACACAATTTCTAGTGATGACTTGAAATAAATATCAGCTTATCCAGACCAACATAGTTATACACATTTATATTTTTGCACATAAACATGTAGTTAGGCTTATTCACATCTATTCCACCATATTTTAAATATATTCTTCTATCCAAATAGAAGCTCACATTGGAATGTAGAAGATACGAATAAGGTTATTCTAGGACCAGATTCTGTTATCACTAGATTCTGATCAGTCTCATGTTAGTCTGATTAGCCTTACATAAGAGACTGTTTGAAGACTGACATGTGGACAGTCTGACACATAATTTGTATGGCTTCAATCTATACTTGGGTGATTTCCCATGTGTCGTACCTAACTGACCGGATCCAACACTTTTCGTCTCCTATAATATAGCCCTTGAAATTATTATTAGAGTTTATCCTAATTCATCAAGGCATAATTATCAAATTTTTTTATTAATGTGAACCTGATGCAGATATCATAGCCATACAATATATGGACGACCGAGATCAAATGGAACACAAGAAGAAAAGACATCTTGATGAATCAGGAGTACCATGACTTCAAACGGCCATAACTTTTAAACCATAGATCAGAATCGCTATTATAATATGTCCACGCGTTCGTATCAACAAGCCCTACAGGAATAGTAGCTTTGCTACCACGCTATTTTTCAGAGCGTTCTGAGATCGTCTTGGAGATCAAATCGACGGTTCAAAGTTATTTTTACTATTTTTATATTGTTTTGAGGTTGTTAAGATTTTATGCATTTGTTAGAATTCTCTTATATAAATAAGCTTGTAAACCAATTGACAAAACAGATTATCAATATTTGAAGTTTAGATTTATTTATCTCTTGTATTTTATTAGGAGTACTAACAATTGCAAAGACCTTCTAATTCTCTTGAAGTAGCAGATTATTGAAGCCCAACCCCCTGGCATTCTTTTGAAGAATCAACGTCGTTAGAGCCTACCGATTTTGTTCTTTTGAACGAATCCGTAGAAGAGCGTGGTGACATGTTGCATCAAAACCTCTATCATGACTTGTTCTCTTGGTTCGAGGGCGTGTTTGAATGTGCGTTGGGGAAACCCGTTTTCTAAAATGTGTGGGTTCAAACGCTTATTTGAAAAGCATTTTTACGGGAGCTTTTGAAATGAAAAAAAAAAAAAAAAAAAAGACCTCAGAAAACGTGGATAAGGTGGGGGGGGGGTGCGGACGTCTGCATATTTACAGCTTTTTCACAAAAGAATACGCACAAAGCAGATCCAAACACGCCTTAAAACCTTATTTCATAAATTGATCAATGAAAGGATAGTGGATAATTGGCAGAACAAATGATTAGAGAATAACTTATACTCGTTATTAAAAATCTAAAGAGAGTACTTAATTTTCCAAATTTTTTAATTCCAAAGTACAAAAAAATATATTTCGATAATCTGAGATACAACCTCCTTTTTTATTTTTAAAAAATAATAAACATCATCTAATTAGTTATATATTTTAATAATAAATGTATATGATTTCATTTGAAATTAAATAAATTTAATTTTAATATATGTAAAAGAAATAATAAGATATATATCTCATTTAAATGAAATAATATATAAGGCATTGGATGGTTTGAGAAACATATGAGCCTGCATTTTGAGAATATAAAAACGAATATCTTACTCATTTGACAAAAGTGAACGAGGAGGAGAAGATGGACTTTTTATCCCGTTTTCTTCAAATCTTATTCGCTTTGAGTCCTTCAAATAGACGTAATCGGGAAAAAAAATATACCAGAATCGACATTCAAACTTCAAAAGGAAGGGATCACTGTATTCCTAAAATAGCCCTCACAGAGTATATCCATAATCAAGGAAAGGAATCAATGTATAATCCTAAAATAGCCCCAATATATATATCCCAATTTACAGAATGAATTACGGTCTATTCCTAAAATAGGCTCCAGAAAGAATATCCCCACATCTGTTCCTAAAATAGCCCTCCCTGTTTCAGACTCGTTAAACACCGAAAAATAAAAATCAAACGGTGTATTATAGCTTTCAGAACCCAAAAATTGGTTCCATTCATTCCCAAAATACACTCAAAACTTGAGAAGAAAAAAAGTTTACAAAACATTATATACAAAATAATTAACAGTGATTCTCTGTTAATTAAGTTAAAAATTCGATGTAAATCAAATTTTACAATTTCGTCCCTCTCTAATTCGTCAGGCCGAAAAAAACCCCAAAAATAAAAGAAAAAAAAAGTATTCCCGAAATGCACCTGATCAGACGGTGAGGATCGGCGGACTACAATCGGGACACCTGATCAGACCGTTCTCGTTGCAGGCCGTACACGACCGGAAGCCCCTCCCCTTATCGGAGTAACACTTGTGACTCCCGTCGCACTTCCCGCAGAGGATGAACCGGAAGCCGCCGCAGACGCCGCAAGTTCCGGCGACCTCCGGCGCAACCCCCTCCACCACCTTCTTCAGCTCCCCCGCCTCGTGCATCTGCCGAATCTCCTCCGCCCCCCCGACGTACCTTCCGCCGATGAAAACCCTAGGCAGGGACAGGACGGCCGACTTGCCCCCTCCGCCGAGGGTCGATTGGAGTTCCTTGAGGAAGCCGGAGTCCATGGAGAGGTCGCGCTCGTCGATCGAGAGGCGGAAGCCGCGGAGGATGGATCGGACGGTTCGGCAGTCCTCGAAGGTCTTGCGGACGACGCGGAGGCTGGTGAAGTAGACGACGATCCGCTTGTCGGAGGGGGAGGGGGAGGGGGGTAGGTGGAAGTCAGGAGGGGCGGATAGGCGGCGGAGGAGGGAGCGGGGGGAGGAGGGGGTGGAGGCGGAGGAGCGGAGGCGGTGGAGGAGGGGCTTCCGGGGTTGGTCGTCGGCGAGGAGGGCTTCGATGTCTTTGAAGGTGGAGAAGGAGAAGGACGGATTGGGGGGAGAGGGAGGGGGGACGCGGCGGGTGGACGCGGAGGATCTTCGTCTTCCCCACGGAGGCCACATTTTGTCCGAATGAGAGATCTGATTCAGAGTTTTTTTATCTTTTCTTTTTTTTGGGGGTTGCGAAGATTTGTTGAGTTTGTTTGTAATAACGAGAAAAAAAATATGTATTTATTTTGGGGGTTGTTGACTCGGTCAAAGGTTGGGAGGGCGGTTTTGGGATGGTGTTGTGGTGACTCGCGGTGAGGATAAGGAGTTTAAGTGGATTTTTGACCGTTGGATCGATGGATCGGACGATCAGTAGTGATGTATGCTGCAAGGAGAAACGGAGCAGTCACTTCCTATCTATCTATATGATCACAAAAAGGCATTTCATTCATTGTGTTTTATAAAAAAAATATATATGTATTTTAAAAAAAATTAAATCATTAACGGTCTACAAAAATGATCTTAAAATTTTATTATATATAACTTTTTGGTTTTTAAAGACCTTTTTTTAATGCTTTCATGCGATCCTCCTAACTAAATATATTAAAACTACAACCAGTATACACAGGGGACGTCCTTTGGAAACATAGTTAAGGTGAGCTTTTGTTTTTTCAGAAATTAAAAATATCAAATGCTGATTTCAAATAATAATAATTCTAAAAAATTAAGCTCAATTAAAAATTTGTTTTAGCTTTTATATAAAAAAATATGATTTTTAAAAATCAGTAAAAGATGAGCTTTTTAGGAATCGTATTTTATTAAACTTACACAAAATCATATTTTTCAAACGGATTTTTAAATAGAATGTTATGTATAGTTGTCATGATTAGAAATATATTAAAAATATATGCATTCAATGTTTTTACTTATATTTTACTTTTATATCTAGATTATATCTTTTAAGCTTTCATTTGATATTGATATAATATATATATTAATTTATGATAAATAATTATTCAAGTATAGATTATGAACAAACTATTTTATGTTTGATTTTGTTTTTAATGAGAAGCATAAAAATGAAATTTTTATTTGATTGATCATAGATAAATTGTTTATAAAAAATGAATAAAATGTTAATAAAGTGTTATAAATGGTGAAAAAATTATTTAATATGTGAGTAGTCCCTTTGTTTATAAAAGTTACTGATAAATTTTATATATATATATATATATATATATAGAGGAATGATATCGTGCGGGTCGTGCGGTCGTGCGGCGTCGACTACGGGCCGTCGATCACGGGTCCATCGCATCAGACGGTCGGGGGCGATTCACATCGACCATTGATGCGATGGACCCGCGATCGGACGACGCACGTCGGATCCGCACGACCGCACGACCCGCATATTATCATCGACCTATATATATATATAACTTTATTTACCAACATAATTTGAACATAAATATTAATATCAGTTTATTCTCATATATATATATTCACTTATTTATTAAAAAAAAAACAAGATACAAGATCACATTCATCCTTATTTCATCTCATTCTCCACCTACTTTGCTAGGCTAAAAGAATTTGAAGATCTTGGGAGCTGGGACTACAAAAATGAATGGATAGATATTCGTCTTTAACCATTGTTTTATGATATTTTTAGTTTTAAATCCTTATAAATTATGATATTTAGTTATCAATTTTTTATATATATTTTTTATTTAAGTCTTTTATTTCAAATATTTATTTCATTATTAATTTTTCAGTCAAATGTCTATCACACTTAAAAATAAATATAAAAAAAAGATGGATTGATAACTTACTAACATAAATTGTAAGGACTTAAAAATAAAATCCTGTTTTTAATGGTTAACAGGATATATATGATGTACTTGTTGGAGGGCACGTATGCGCGTGCCGGAGGGGCTGCCATTAATTATGCGGTATTATGGGATTGTGCCAGCCTTACGTGCATGCGTTTGTGTATCAACATTTAGCCCCGTTTGGATACATAATAGGATTTATTCTTGGGTATTTTTTTATCCGAGTATAAGTGAGTATAAATAAGGATAAAGTGATTTTGTGTTTGGTTGTGTTTTGAATTATTCTCGTTGGGAATCGTAAGAATAAATGTTTTGTTGTTTGGGTAAAATGTGAATAAAGTATAAATAAGAATTTATAAAAGGTAAAAAAGTAATGATAGTTGATTTGACAGTTGATTTATAAGAGACAGTGACAGTTGATTTGACAATGGGCCTACTTATTCTTTGGGTGGAATAATCTATGATAACTTTTATTTTAGGGATTCATTAGAATCCATATACTACTTTATACCAGTTTATTCTAGCACACTTTATTTGAGGTTATCCGAGTTTTTCAAACGGGACTCAAATTTTATCTGAGGTTATCCGGAGTTATCCAGGGTTTATCCGACATCCAAACGGGGACTTAAGGTGTGGAGTTGCTTACCAAAAACAAAGACAACCAAGGTGTGAAGGTGATAAGTGACTCATTATGTTAGTATTGGGCCCATTTATATGGCCCATTCCTTGGTTGACCAAAAATTGGGTATATCCATTTCCCTTTCCTACAATTTAGTCCCACATCGGTTATATCCACTTGTTTCTTTTACCTTATACATTGGGACACACCAATCCTTTATTGAGACTTGTTGGGCCTCACCCCTACGCGCGCGCACACGAGGCCCAGCCCATTAACCCGTGGGCTTGGATTTCTGGTGGAAAAACTAGTTAACCGGGCGTGCGCGCTCGCACGAGGCGGGCCGGGTCGGGCTGGGCTGCGGACACATGCGCGCGCAGGGGGGGTGCAAATCCCCCTTCACGGGCCAACTGGGCCCCTTTCGCGGGCTCGGGCTTGGCCCACATGCGTGTGAGTTTCTTAAGGAATTTTTTCAACACATTAATATTTTAAGAGAAAAAAATTTTAGAAACATATTAAAACATGTCATTGGCTCTACGAATTTCTATGACATTGATTGTAACCATGTTATCATTTCTTTTTGTTTTCCATTATATTATTTCATCTCATAATTAGTTTGTTATAGATTGTGGAATTCTTATCTATATATTCTCATATGATTATCAATTTTTCATTATATTTTTTTAGTATTATGACTGTTAAACTAGATATCCTAAACCAATGTCAATGGTGAAGACGAAGGAAATTAAAGCGATGGGCTACAAAACAATGAACGATGATACTAACTGTTATGCACAATTCTCAAGTCTATTCTTTTGATCGAGATGAGATTCAAGGCTTATCATAGTTGAAAGTTAAGGTTAAAAAAAATATTTATTTCTCCTTGTGTGTAGCTGTCGGGACCCTCGATGAACACTACTCTAGTTTAAAGGTCGCATTCCATTTGTTCCTTTTTATCTTTTTTTCTGATTTAATATTGTATTTTTTTCAATTCTCCTCATTCTTCTTTCTATCATTGTTATTAAACATATTTAATGATAATGTCTATTATTCTAAAAAAAAATATTTATCTCAAGTTTATGGTTTATTATGGAAACCACAACAATACCTGAACTTATGCAAACCTTGCCATAATCACACAATAAATCAATGGCTTTTGGGACACGCGAATGCGGAGAGGTTTGCGGAAACTGAGATCAGTCAATTCGCTATGTCACTAAATGCACTAGCAAACCAGAAACTGCAGACAGAGGTGCAAGATTCGGCGTGTTGGGCGAAGAATCCTCGATTGGGTTACACGGTCCATGAAGGATACGACTGGTGGGCAAGGAATGCGGTGTCAGATTTAGAAAAAGCAAGGAGGGCAAGATGGATTTGGATAGCTAAGATACCACCAAAGGTTAAATGCTTCATGTGGCTTCTTCTACATGAACGTCTCATCACCAAGACGTTTCATGCGAAATGGAGGCCTATGGAATCGATGGACTGTCCTATATGCGGGGAAGAGGCAGAGTCACTAGATCACCTATTTTGCAACTGTCCGGGCACGTCGCGGATTTGGGTAGCATTGGAGATCATAACTGCGAGAAGGCTACACATCCACTCGATGACAGACTTTTGAGAAGCGTTATCAGGTATGAAAATAAGAGAGGATCATGATTTAGAAGGGAAGATATGCTTATCTTTCTTACCAGCTGCAGCATGGGCCATCTGGCACACAAGAAAAGAGGTGGTGTTTCATAATAGCATGTTTTACTTCGAGAACTTATGGGAATTGATGCGTCAAAGCATTGAGGATTGGGGGAAAATTCTTGCAGGTGCACAGGGGATATATTTTGAAGAGGATGGATGGCGGTTGTTGAACTAGCAAGGGCGGGTGGTTAGGTGCCACAGTGGGGTAGAAGACTCATCTACCACACTGTTTGTGCTGATGGGGCAAGGATCATGATGGTAGGGAGACCACAGCGGGGCTGTTATGGAGTTTCCTTGGATCATCTTCTTTTTGCTCCCACCACAGTAGCCTGTAGGTGTTGTATTTTTTATGTTTATCTTGGTTTTGATTGGGATTACTCACACATATGAGTGACTTAATCATTGCTTTTTGTCCTTCATTTTCTCTGTATTTCTCACCCCCTTCAGACATTGTCTATTAACCATGCAATAGAAAATGACCACAGTTTTTTTTTTTAAAAAAAATTCAATTGTAACTTGTTTGATTCATCTGCTTGACATTGGTGCTGTTAAATTATATGTGTAGAGTATTCATATTGTATTACACGTGTATTACTGTTACACGTGTAATAAGTCTTGTATCATTATATAAATGGCTCTATCCCTCTCTTAATGAATTAGGTCATATTATTCTCTTTTCGAAAAGTCTAACATGGTATCAGAGCCCCTTTAAGACCTCAAATAAATTTTTTTTTCTTTTCGAATCTTTGTTGAGATTCGACGTTTGTTACATCGTCGTTGTTCGCCGTCATCGTCGTCTGTGCGTGCGTACGTCCGTTGTTCGCGACGTCGTCGTCATCGTCATCATCGTCCGTGCGTCCGTGCTCATCCGAGCGGCAACCTCGTCCGCGCCGCAGCAGATCCCGCCTGTTCGCACGCAGCAGCCCGGCAGATCCCGCCCGAGCGTGCCCGGCAGCAGACCCGTCCGTCCGTGCGCAGCAACCCGGCAGCAGATCCCGCCCCAGCGTGCCCTGGCGGATCCCGTTCGCGCGTGAGATCTCGTCCGCTCTCGGGAATCTCGTGCGAAATCCCCGGGAACATCCAGCGTGCACGTTCGCGCGAGATCCGGCAGATCCCGTTCGCGGATTCGGTCGCCCAGCCCACCTGCCCGTCCGCGTGCATCCCGGCCCACTTCACCTGCCCATTCGCGGATTCGCCAGGCCCACCTGCCCGTCCGCGTGCATCCCGGCCCACTTCACCTACCCGGATCCGGATCCGGAAGCAGGTGACCCGACCCGTCAGAGGCTGCCGTCCGGCAACCGTCCGTCAGACGTCCGGCCACCGTCCGTCAACCGCCGGTCGCCGTCAATTGCCGCCGGCAGGTCTCCGTCGGTCGCCGTCCGATTGCCGCCGGTCGCCGTCGAACAGCCACCGGTCGCCGTTCGATTGCCGCCGGCCGCCGTCCGCCGCCGTCCGCCTTGTTTTTTTTGTCGCGTTTCTTTCCTGGACTGTTATGACTTCATTCGGACTCCGAATCTAGTCATCCAGGTACTCATTTTGTTCAGTTTTTTATCGTCTACGCATTCGTGTATATTTCGGGTTCATTTGAGATACTTTGATTATGTCTTTATCTGAAAATCCGTCTGACCCGGATCCTCCTTTGACGGTCAACACTGCTGTTACACTACCCGTCTCTACGGACTCATTTGAGCCCCTTCGTGATGCTCTTCCGAATTCAACCGATTTTCTTTTGAGCTCCGTCGAAGATTGGCCGTCCTGGCGTGCCACTGTGAAGAGCACCCTCAGTTCACGTGATTTGTTCGACCACCTTGATGGTACTATTGATGTGCCACCGTCTGATTCTCCAGCGTATATCTCATGGCGGAGACGTGATCAGCGTGCCTCTTCTTATATGATCAACTCTGTTGATCGTTCTCTTCGTGCTGATCTCAGTATATTCGATACGGCAGCGGAGATTTGGGCGTCTCTTCTTGAACGCTTTGTGGAGAAAAGTGGCGCCCGAGAGTATCAGTTACTTGCTGAGGTTCAGACAATTGTTCAGGGAGATCTTTCTGTCACCGATCTATACAATCGCATGCGCACCTGTTTTCGTGAACTACGAAATCTTGAGCCGGGTCCACGTGCATCTCTAGCTGAGCGAGCTGCCTTTCGTGACCGTCGTGAACTCTATCAGTTCCTTATGGCTCTTCGTCCTGAATATTCCGCGTTGGCTGGACAGTTGATTCATCGAGATCCTTTACCACGCTTAGAGGTTGTTTTAGCGGAAATTGTTGCCGAGGAGACTCGTCTTCGCACTGTAGCATCACGACAGACTACTTCCTCGACCATGTATTCTGGAGTTTTGGCTGCTACCTCTCCTGCTGTTCCTCCTGCAACCTCATCACGTCCTACAATTCTGTGTGCGCACTGCCAAAGGTCAGGACATGCCATTAATAATTGTTGGGATCTTCATCCAGAGAAACGCCCGGTTACTCGTATGCCACAGCAAGCCTCTCAAGGTCGTGGTCGTGGCCGTGGTCCAGTTCACCGTCGTCCCACTGCTGCTGTTGCTACCACCACTGCACCAGGTTTGCCTACTTCTGATCATCTTGACACCTTGATCAATCAGCGACTTGAGCAGCTCTTACAGCAGCATCCACCTCGGTCTGAGTCTACTGCTCCCTCAGCCTTCTCTTCCACTCCGGGTACTTCTGTCTCTTGGATTTTTGATTCTGGTGCATCCCATCATATGACACCTAATAGTTCTATACTTACTGCATGTTCACCTGCTCCTGCTCATTTGCCTCCGATTCATACTGCTGACGGTTCTGCTTTAGTTATCACCCAGTGTGGATCTATCACCACCACCTCAGATCCCACTGGTCGTCTTTCCATTCCATTTGTTTTACATGCGCCGGATCTATGCATGAACCTTATTTCCATTAGTCGACTTTGTGATTCCGGTCTGACCGTTTCTTTCACTTCCTCTGGTTGTTTTGTGCAGGATCCACACTCGGGGCGGAGGATTGGCGTTGGTCGTAGAGTCGGCGGATTGTACTTCGTGGAGTATCTGCATCTCCCTGTTCCAGATCCCTCTGTCTTCTGTGGTAGCGTCACTTCTAATGCCGATTTGTGGCATAGAAGGTTAGGTCATGTCTCTGAGTCTCGCCTTAAAGGCCTTTTTGAGTCTGGTGTGTTAGGATCTACTTCTTTTTCTCCTTTGTCTGTGTGTGAGGGCTGTAAATTGGCCAAACCTGTGGCCTTACCTTTTAGTTCTAGTAATAATCAGTCCACCAGTCCTTTTGAGTTAGTGCATTCTGACATTTGGGGTCCTGCTCCCGTACATTCTCTGAGTGGTTTTTCTTATTATATTAGCTTCATTGATGATTATTCTCACTTTACGTGGATTTATTTACTACGTAATCGCTCTGAGATTGCTCACATTTGTGATGTTTTTACCACCATGATTCATACACAATTTCAGACTCGCGTTAAAACATTTCGCTCTGATTGTGCCAAAGAATATATTTCTTCTACAATGCGCTCTCTGATTCAATCACATGGCACAATCTTTCAGCAGTCTTGTCCCTACACTCATGAACAGAATGGTGTTGCCGAACGTAAACATCGTCACATTCTTGAGACCACTCGCTCTCTTCTACTGTCATCATCTGTTCCACAGCATTTCTGGGCTGAGGCTGCCCTTCTCTCTGTTCATCTCATAAATATCACTCCCTCTACAGTTCTCTCTGGCATGTCCCCTCATGAACGCCTCTATTCTTCACGTCCTAACTACAGTCGTCTTCGAGTTTTCGGTTGTACGTGTTATGTTCTTCTTCCTCCACATGCTCGTGACAAGCTCTCTGCTCGGTCTGTTCGATGTGTTTTCTTAGGGATAAGTTTCGAGCATAAGGGGTATCGTTGTTATGATCCCGTGGGTCATCGTTTCTGGTTCGCTCGTCATGTCTCATTTGTTGAGGATGTTCCCTATTTTTCGTCTACGTCTCGTGAGTCCACTTCTCCTACGTCTCCCTCTGTTCAGCCTTGTCCTGTTTTGAGTCTCTTCCCCTTCCTGAATCACCTTCTAGTCCTTCCCTGGTTGAGCCTTCTCCGATAGAGTGTGACTCTCTGCCTTCCTCTTCCAGTTCTACTGCAGATACTTCTCCTGGTGCTTCGCCTCCTGCGCCTGACGCCCCTCTCCCGGCCGTGGATCCGAGCAGTGGCGCTCGCTATCCTCAGCGCGAGCGTCGTCCGCCTGCCCGTTTCAGTTTTGATAGTGGACCCCCTGATCAGTTTGGTTTTGCCACAGTCAGCTCTTATTCTCCACAACTTCAAGCCTTTCTTGCAGCTATTCATACACATCGGGAGCCTAAATCTTATCAAGAGGCAGTTCAGCACCCTGAGTGGCGACAGGCCATGGATGAGGAGTTTCAGGCATTTCAGGAGACTCATACGTGGGATATCGTTCCTCTTCCCACTGGTGTTGAGCCTATCAGTTGTAAATGGATTTTTAAGGTCAAACATCGACCTGATGGATCCATTGAACGACACAAGGCTCGTCTGGTTGCTCGCGGTTTCACACAGGAGTATGGGATTGATTATGAGGAGACTTTCGCCCCTGTTGCACAGATGACCACCGTTCGCACTCTTCTTGCAGTTGCTGCGACTCGTCATTGGCCGCTCTTTCAGATGGATGTGAAGAATGCCTTTCTTCATGGGGATTTATCAGAGTTGGTCTACATGCACCCACCTCCTGGTCTTCGTACTCCTCCCCAACATGTCTGTCGTCTCCGGCGTGCTATATATGGTCTTAAGCAGGCTCCTCGTGCATGGTTTGAGCGTTTTCGCAGTGTTATTCTATCAGCTGGGTTTGTTGAGAGTTCTCAGGATCACTCTTTGTTTGTGCGATCATCATCGCAAGGTCGGGTGATTCTACTTTTATATGTGGATGATATGATCATCACTGGTGACGACTCAGCTGGTATTACTCTTGTTCAGCGCCACCTCAGTAGTCAGTTTCAGATGAAGGATCTCGGTACTCTTCGCTACTTTCTAGGGCTCGAGATTGCTCAGAGTAAGCGGGGGATTCTTCTCTCTCAGCAGAAGTACACAGCAGATATTATTGATCGTGCCGCTATATCTGACACTCGCCGTGCTGACACACCACTTGAGCTTCATGTAAAGCTACGTCCTACTGATGGTGAGCTCCTTCCAGATCCTACACGATACAGACAGATCGTGGGACAGCTAGTGTATCTCTGCATTACCAGACCTGACATTGCTCATGCAGTCAGTATAGTTAGTCAGTTCGTCTCTGCTCCTCGTTCGGTTCACTATAGTGCTCTCATAAGGATCCTTAGATACTTACGTGGGACTATTACTAGATCACTCTATCTGTCATCATCTTCATCTCTGGTTCTTCGAGCTTACACTGACGCTGATTGGGCAGGAGATCCGACTACTCGTCGATCCACTACTGGTTTTTGCATATTTCTTGGAGACTCCTTATTTCCTGGCGCAGCAAGAAACAAGATGTTGTTTCTCTTTCCAGCACAGAAGCAGAGTATCGAGCTATGGCCATCACGACCAAAGAGATTGTTCATCTCAGACGTCTCTTGGTCGATCTTGGAGTTGATGTTACAGGTCCTACTCCACTTTACTGTGATAATCGGAGTGCTATTCAGATTGCTAGCAATCCAGTTTTTCATGAGAGGACTAAGCATATTGAGATCGATTGTCATTTTGTTCGTCAGCACTTCCTTGCTCAGACACTGACGCTTCCGCACATTTCCTCTGCTGAGCAGATCACAGACTTCTTTACGAAGTCTCATCCAGTTCCCAGATTCTTGTCTCTCATTCGCAAACTCACGTTGTTTGATCCACCTTGAGTTTGAGCGGGGGTGTTAAATTATATGTGTAGAGTATTCATATTGTATTACACGTGTATTACTGTGTTACACGTGTAATAAGTCTTGTATCATTATATAAAGGGCTCTATCCCTCTCTTAATGAATTAGGTCATATTATTCTCTTTTCCAAAAGTCTAACAGGTGCCATGTTCACACGGAATCTATCTATGGTTAAAAACTTGATACATATGGTCATCATTTCAGTCATTTTTGTAATCCTAACCCAACTCAATATTTTATTTTATTTTAAATATTTGTACTTCATCATATGGATGTTAATTAAATTTTTTAAAAAATGTTAAGACTGTGAAATTTACGGTGGAAATAACTAACCTCACATTTGTATAGCTTTTTTTAATCTCCTCAAGTTCATGTTTAACCACTACACCCTCTAAAATCTGTAATGATGTTAGGTGAAATACACTATATTGGTATTAAAGTATGTAGTTGTTAGAGTTGAGTTATGTGTGAATTGGTTGAAAATGATTGCTTTGGTTGGATAGTAAAAGAAAATGTGAAAATGTTGATTGACAGCTTGAGAGTTGCGGAATAAATTATGCTCGGTACTTTTATTACATTAGTTTAGATGAGCAATATCATGATGTCTTCTAATTTAAGTTACCAGGTGGGAAGGTATAAGGGCATGCACTTTTGATGAATTAATTGTTATTTTTGTGTTATATATGGTTAATGTTTGGGAATTGAACTGGCATCTGGATACAATAAATACATTAATTATTAATTAATAATTAACAAAAATACAAAAAATAAAGCTAATAAATTAATTTAGAATATATTTCTATTTTAAACTAATTAAATCTTTATATAAAATCACTCCAGAGGCATTTTTTAAAATAACAATTCATTTTTATACTTTAAAATTTGATGAATTGGGGGCTGGTATGCAAATCAAAACGAGAGGGAGATTTGAGAGTTTTGGACCTCCGAATCCATGAACAAGGCGTTATTGCTTGCAAAATTTAGAATATGATTCTGAAAATTAACCAGGTCAGTGCAATCTAATCTTTTTTTAAATGTTACTAGTTATATACATGCGCCAAATGCATGTGGATCTACAAGCATAAGATATGATTATATAAATAACATAATATAAATGAAATATTTATAGAATATCAAACCATCTAAAAAGTTCATATTATTTAACATATAAGATAATAAATGTAAATTATATTAATAAAAATAACGTAACAAATTTTTATAGAATTCAATTGAATTTTATTTAATCGATATCTTTATATTTGAATTTTTAAAATTTCAATATATGGATATGATTTACTTAAATATGATTTTAAAATCTTAAAATATATTTATGAATTTTAAATTCATAACTAATAAGTAAATTTATGAGAGGATAAATCAGAAATTAAAAAGTTGGGTCACTTTTTCTTAATAAGTAATAGATAGTTAGAATTTAATTTTTTATTTTACAAATAAACATCAAACATTTTATTTTAATTTTTTATTTTACAAATAAGCATCAAACAAATAAGCATAAAAAAATCAAAGATTTTTTTTTTGTTAACTATGACATATTTTATGAAATTTTTATTAGTGATAGAGGTAGAAAGTCTCTCGTGTGCCGTGATCTAATTTAGTCGTCCTTGTTAAATATCAATTTAAAAATAACATTGTAAATGACATTTGGTTTTTCAGACTAACAACAAATTCAATGTAACGTTCTTCAAAGTTATTTAAATGAACTTTTATTAGATCGTAAAATTATTATTCTATATTTAACTTTTGATCTCCCTTAATTATATTATCATTCATAGAGTATTTTATTTAAAATCTTATAATAGAATTTGCCCTAGTCATTGTTAAGATTGTGTCACTTTTTAAATGTCAAATATCGCGTTTTATTTATTTTAATAGTTTGGGCATTCAGTTTCAAAATCTAACTGCATATTTGTGGTTCTGGTGTTCACTTGGGTTTAGATGGAAATTTTTGTAGCATTTTGAGGTCTTTTTAGAAATTATGCAGTTTGGATTGATGTTTGGATTTAATTTTGTTAATGCCCAAGATGAAGAGGTAAAAATCCGATATCATCACGAGATGTTCAGTTTTGAGATAGCTTCCATATAGAAGTGGAATTAGATCAACTGGATTCGTGTATCAAAAGTTATAGGCGTTTTTTCAAGTATACCCCGAAGATGAGAAATCCAGGCAGCAGCCCTGTATGATGTTTAGCCTAGATTTCGAAATAGCTGGAGAGGTTATTTGATCTGGGTGTAAACATAAAAGCTGTAGATAATCTTCTTAGCTTTCCAATGCCGCTGGAATCGTGTAATTCGGAGCTGTATTGATGGAGTTATGACCGTTTAAGTAAGGGCTGTTCAGGGTTTTTAGTCCGAGGACAGCTCGGTCATTCAGTCCGACCTTGCCTATTTAATCCCCTCAAAATGTTACGACTTCAGCCTCTCTTTCCCCTCTTTTTCACACTGGTCCAACCCCTCTTTGTGTGTTTTGGGTGGAGGAAGTGAGGGTGATGGAGAAGGAGCACCAAATGGAGAAGGTGATAGTGTTTTGTTGCTTGATCTCTCTCTCTTTCAAGCTCTCTCATTGTTCCCTCTTTGTGTGTTGGGTTAGCAAAGGAAGGTGTGAAGGAAGTGAAGATGATGTGTTTGTGTTTATGCTTGTGTGGCCCCAACCACCTCTTCTCCTCCTCCTTCCAAAGACATTCCTTCCCTCTCTTAGTACATTTGTTGGTGAGTGGCTGTTTTTTAAGTATTTGGTGTGTGTTGTTGCTATTTTGAGTAGGCTTATGTGATCGATATGTGTTGTCGTGTGAGAGTTTAGGAGGGTGGTTGAGGAACACCTCAGCAGTGATGAAGAAGGAGAAAAACAGTGAAATGGAAGGAAAGACAGAAAAGAGAAAAGAAAAGAGTGAGAAGGGAAAGAGTTTGTGTGTTTGAGCTTGGCTTCCCTCTTCTCCACCCTCTCAAGGTATTCCCTTCTCTATTTGTGAGGGTGTTTGTGCTGATGTGGGTATGTGTGGGTGCTGTTGGAGGAGCATTGTGTTGTGTAATTGCTATTGCATGAGGTGTTTATGTTTATGAATGATTGGTGGTGACTTGTGTTATAAATAAGGCAGATTTTCTGTCTCCTCAAGATACTTGTGTTTGGGGTACTTAGAGACATATTTTAAGACTTATGTCTTCATTTCATATGATCATCTATGTGTCTAGATGTTATATATGAAATTTGGTGTCATTATGATATCTGTGTAGTAAGTTAGAACATATTTTGTATAGACTATCCAGATTCGCGTAGAAACTGACCAGTTTCTGAAAATAATTTATTTCGGATATTTAGAGATTTTATCAAGTTATTATGTCTTCATGGAATATGATCCTAACATATCATAGAATGTGTGTGATTTATTTCAGTATTTTTGGATATGTATTTTGTGCTGTGGAGACTAATGTTTGGGGCTGGTTGTAGTAGATGGACTAATCTTGTATAAATATGTGTCAAAGAGTTATTATGCATGGTGTGGGCAATACCAGGAGTTGATGTCTTCATGAAGAAGGCTTGTATGTGTGTGTCAAGATGATTTATATTTAATGGAGCATCATTGGTTGTTCTTGCAGATCTCGTAGACCGGACGCGCAGCGATCCAAGTACTAGTGAGTGGTTCGATCCAACCCTTCGGGATGCGTTCGATGCACGTAATCGTGCATCGCGCATCCATGGGGTTTATTTGCACCATTATTGTGTTAGATATTGCATGCTAGGGCTATATGGCTAGTATATTGTGTAGAACCCCTTTTCTACCATATATTTGCTGATGTATCATATTCATGTATAAATTATTATGCTTGTGTGAGCCCTTCTTGTGTGGGCATGTGTGATGGGTGTATATGAATGTATCTCTTTTATGTTAGAGAATTTATTTAGCCTCTATTGCTAGTATATGATGATGGATGTGTTATGTAGGATTAAATACCATATTTTAGGAGTCATTTGCACATACTTATCGATATGCTCCTTTGAGTTAGCTATAACTCTTGCCTCTACTTATCCTTTACACCATGTTTACAAGATTGGTGGGTGCTTAATTATCTCATGTTCGTAATAATAATTTAATAGCCCTGTTTGTTGAGGATAGATGGGTGTATGATCAGTTTTTAAGGTCATAATTGATGTTAGTAAGTGTGGATAGGAAGTTGCTTCCCTCGCGTTCTCGTGATGCACTTGTTGGGAATTCTGATGGATTCCAAGTAGCTAGTTATGGAGTAGGGTGCATGTTGATCAATGTGTTTTCCCGCGAGTGTGGAGTGTATCACCTCAGCGTCATTGTGCGTTGAAGCTACCCGGCGTTGGAGCTATCCTGGATTCTGCTCCTACATCATAGGAGGCCCAATGTGTATTTCGATACCCTTGTGGCTTCGTACCTATCTTGGAAGGTCGTCAGGAAGAGGGCTACCTGGGAGAGGGCTACCAGATGACGTGGAGGTGATTGTGGAGATTATCTGGAATGCATGCGAATATATGGATTATGTTGCTTATCATTTTGTACTATTATTTATCTCATTCCATGTGAGTTGTTTGAAGTCTTTAATGAATTATATCTTGTGATTTTTCTTAGTTATATATATACACTTGATGTTTCAATGGTTCAGGTTCCATTATTATCTTGTGCATATTGTGAAACTGTACGAATGATTTAGGGCTTAATTCTGCATAGTCAGTTCTTTACTTCTTTCTTATTTGGGCACATGGTTCATGTACCCCCTTATGTTATAGAAATCTTCATGTCATTTATGCTAGCTTATTAGGGGACTTATGTTGGATTGTATAAAGTGTGTATTTACATGGTTTAGTCATAGGTTATTTGGACGTGTGGTCCAGGTATCTCCCTTGTTATCGAACTTCTCATGTGATAGTTGTTGTATTAGAGTTTGTTATCTGATAGCTATGATGATAGAATGTCAGGCCTATCTGTGTTAGGTGTGTGCATGACTCGCCTTTAGGATCATGTCTTGTCATGATTGAATGCGAGGACTTAGCTTCTTTCCCTCGCATCCAAGGGATGCATCTGTGCGAGAATTCAAGGGAATTCTGTATAGCAATGGTAATTGCTAGAGGATAATAGTTGATCCGTGAGGATCGTATTGTGAGTGTGGAATGCTTCTCCCTTATCTCGTATCCGCGTTGAAGCTACCCGGCGTTGGAACTATCCTGGATTCTGCTCCTACATCATAGGAGGCCCAATGTGTATTTCGATACCCTTGTGGCTTCGTACCTATCTTGGAAGGTCGTCAGGAAGAGGGCTACCCGGGAGAGGGCTACCGGAAGGTTAAGGGAGTTAGCGAGTTGATTTCCTTTCCAATAGTCCCATGTCACCCTAGGGGTGAAGGTGGGGATGAGGTTGGAGTGCTTCCTCCCGTATCGTCGTGCGTCGAAGTTTCCGAGCGTTGAATGTTTCTCCCCTACCTCGTATCCGCGTCGAAGCTACCCGGTGTTGAAGCTATCCTGGACTATGCCTCCACATCGTAGGATGCCCAAGGTATATTTTAATATTGTTTTGGCATCGGACCTACCATGGATGGTTGCTAGGAAGAGGGCTACCCGGGAGAGGGCTACCGGAAGGTTAAGGGAGTTAGCGGGTTGGTTTCTGTTTCCAATAGTCCCATTCCACCCACTGGAGGTGAGGGTTAGGGTGAAGTGAGGTCACATCTTCACGTGACATTTATATATGTTGAGTTTCATCCCATATTCCTTTTCTTTGGAAAAAAAAAAAGATGAACCAATATCATATGATTATTATAGTGCTTGGATTCTTGCCACTCACTGAGCTTGTAGCTCACCCCTTGCGTTTTGTTATCCACCAGGGACTGAGTTGGCGTGGAGCTAGAGCATCTCTCTTGCGTGGTTCGTGCGTGGAGCGCCCCACCTTTCGGTTGGCAAGTGCGAGGCTGTCAGCAATCCTATCTTTTTTGGTATATATTAATAATCGTGCGTGTTACACATATGGTTGCATCTGAACTAGACTTGGACTCTCACATGACAGTAATTGTGTATTCGGGTCTGTAATAATATTTTTTATTTACAGACTTAAGTGTATATTGTACTCCGCATCATTTCTTTTATTGGCTACCACTTCCTTGTAGTCTTGTTATCTTATTTGACCCCTGTTGGTCATCGTATGATTAGTAATGCCGCGGGGCGTAACAGTCATAAGCTAGCGAGGTGGTATAGGTGTAGAAAATCTAAATCATACCATGTAGAAATTTAAGATTTAAAATAAAATAAAAGATAAATAATGCATAATAGAAGAAAAAAGAAAGACAAACATAAATACACGGATAGACTACATCTTGAATATTCTGGATAATCAGAAAGAGATTACATGGATCCAATTTATTAATCAAATGATTTAAATATGGATAAACAAATCATTCAGTTCATTATCAAATAACTTGTGTGAATTGATAATAGTCATTGTCTTTCCGATCCTCTTCCACTCTTTTTGAGTTTGTGGTCCACTAGATCAGATCTATCATGATCTCTCAATAAATACTTAATAAAATATTTGGAATAAATTGATAATATAGTTGGGCTTGAATATATTAAAAGAGGGTTTCATAGATAAATGTAAAACAAAATTTTTATTGAACTAATTAAAAAAGAAGCAAGATTACATAAGATAAATAATGCAGAGAAGAACAGCGAACAAAGAGAAACACAAATATAAGTGAAGATTACATCTGATAATCAGAAAGAGATTACATGAATCCAATTTATAAATCAAATGATCTAAATATGGATACTTGATTTGATCCAGTTACAATTCAGCCAACTTGTTTTTTCCTAATAATAGGTCCAAAAAAAAAGTTTCATTTCTTTCTTTCTTTTTTTGAAAAAGAAAAAGTTTCATTTCTTAGTCTACTGAATTTTTTTAATGTTTGTAAAATTTATCCATTTCTTTCTTTTGTCTGTTCTTTTATTTTTGTTTTATATTTATTTATTTCAGTTCTATTTATTGGTATTTTATTTTATTTATTTATTGACTTACAAAAAAAGTTGTTACCAGATTATGTGTTTCTTCTTTTGTTTCTTTATTTTCTATTTTATTATTTTCTGTTTTTTATTTTTCAAAACATAATTATATATCTGTTTTGGTAGGTCTGTTGTGTAGAAGTTTTAAAAGTTAATTTTAACAAAAAAATTCAAAGAATTTTGTGATGGAAATCATTTAAAATACCGGATAAATAATTTATACTAGTATTTTCAGATGTTTTGATGAATTTTATATATTTTTTATTTAATGGATGTCATGAGCAATCTATGCTTTATGTATTTTAAAAAATTTATCATTAGTATTTTAGGTAAAAACAACTTGTAGTTTTTTTTATTTTATGAATGCAATCACATTTTATCTCAAAAATAATTTGATTTGTTATATTTATTTACAAGTAAGAGCCCGACTTCACTTGTTTTAGCTTTAAATGGTCGAGAATGGAACATAAATTGATTTTTATGTAAAATCCAGGGCAAGGAGAAACGTGTATGAATTTTAAATTGTAAACTCAAGATGGGTTATGTCAAACATGTTTCAATCTCATTGTCATCCCTAGACTATATTGATAGCTAATTAACCCTAATTAACAATAACCCTAATTATCTATGAAATGAAAATAACTCCTCTTTCTGGAGTTAAGTTTTGATCTCTCTCCACTACATTATCATCTATTAATGTAATTATCTAATTAACCCTAATGAACAATAGCCCTAATCATCTATTAAATATATGAAACTCCATGAAATATTCTATTTATGGAATATTCATGGAATATTCTATTTACAAATCTTAAATATATGAAACTCCATGAAAAAAATATGAAAATTAAAATGAGATCTTCAAATTATGATTTTTTTTTGGGAAAAATCCATATAACCCCCTTTGAAATCTTGCCTAAATCCATATAACCCCCTGCAATCTTCATATATCCATATAACCCCCTGTAATCATACCCAAAATCCATATAACCCTCTCCGTCCGCCTTCCATCAGCCGAGTTAACGGCGAAATTGAAAAAAAAATCCATATAACCCCCTGTAATCAGGCCTAAATCCATATAACCCCCTACAATCTTCATATATCCCTATAACCCCCTGCAATCTTCATATATCCATATAATCCCTGCAATTTTCATATATCTATATAACCCCTACAATCTTCATATATCCATATAACCCCCTGTAATTTTGAAAAAAATCCATATAATCCCATGTAATGTGGAAAAAAATATTTCTAAAATTCAAAAATAAAAACATAATTTTTTTAATTAATAATAGATTAAATTAACATTTATATGCATTAACATGTAATGGATTGTAAATCTTTATTTTGTTGTATTTTTTATTATTCTCATTGGGAAACGTAAAATTGATATTTTTGTTATTTGATTTACCTTGTATAAAATAAGAATAAATGGTAGATAAGAGATGGATAATAGTTTATGACTTTTTAAATGATAACTATACCCCTGCATAAATTATTTGTGTTTGATAATAAGTATGAGAGATATATATGTGATATGATAGATGTGATAATTTTTGAAAAAAATATTTTTAAAAATTAAAAAAATGCCAAGACGATTTTTTTTATTTTTGAATTTTATTTTTAAATTTTTAGAAATATTTTTTTCAGATTATATGAATTTTTTTCAAGATTACATGGGGTTATATGGATATATAAAGATTGCATGGGGTTATATGGATATATGAAGATTGTAGGGGGTTATATGAATTTAGGTCAGATTACATGGGGTTATATGGATTTTTTTCAATTTCGCTGTTAATTCGGCTAACGGAAGGCGGACGGAGGGGGTTATATGGATTTTGGATATGATTACAAGGGTTTATATGGATATATAAAAATTGCAGGGGGTTATGTGGATTTGGACAAGATTTTAGGGGGCTATATGAATATTTTCCCTTTTTATCTATGTTTCCATATAAAAAAAACCTATCCAAACTTTTATTAGAGAGGAGAACAAAAGTGATCTTTAATTAGTTTCATTTTAATTTAATTGAAAGAATTTATGCAAAATATACAAGAGGTTATATTTATTTATTATAATATTTTAATAGTATAAAAATATAGGCGTAATAAAAGACATGATACTTACTAATTTCTCACGTCCTAACTCAACATATGATCCCACTAAACCAAATTATCTATGTGATTTTATTTGTAAAGATCAAAAAATATCAAAACCCGCAAAACAAATTTATATGCATTCCAGGGGATCCCTTTAATCTCTAAAATATACTTGGTCTCAAGTTTTTTTTCTAATAAAAATCTTTCAAAAATGTATTTTATTACATATATATGTACGTTGGAAAGCTCTTTTCAAAATCTATTTCTGTTCGTCAAAAATTCTAGAATGACCATAGTAAAAAAAAGATTTAGTAACATAAAATCAACCCGAAAATAACGTAATCCCCAAACTTTTATTTTTTCAAAATTTCTTTGGTAGACATTAAAAATCAAAAAGTTACCCCCGATTATCAAACCATAACCATAATCGAAATTTCCTTGGGCCGAAAGATTATAAAGACAATGGAAGGGAACAAAGATAAAAACAAAAAGGAAAACACGTTACACCACCCACCCCGAGTGAACAAATCTGAGATTTGGGACTAGAAGATCAAAGGGATCTATTACCAAACGACCCCTCTTTGTCATGCCGAGATCCCTATCCAAATTCATCCTCCATCAGACTATGATTGAGATGCCATACTCGGTGATGTCCACTTGTAACACACCTCCAAGTAGTCGTCCCCATTCGCTCACGCAACTGGAGAAGGAGTCCTACAAGAAAAATATAAAATAAATATTTTAAAAATAATTTATAATTGTCAAAGTAAATTGGATCTTTGTCCAAATCTGAAAAATGAAATATAAAAAACAAATTTAAAATCGCGTTCCATTATATATTTAAAATAAATATATGTCGAAAAATCCGTGTCGCCCATAGTCCCACTGGAACTAGCTGCCTAATCTCTACCAGCGGCGATTTGTCCGATCTAGAGGAGAGCAGGGATGCAAATTTCCAAAGAGAGTCAATGGAAGTGGGTGCCTGATCAGACGCTGTGATCTGAGTCACTCGAAACCAAATTTCCCTTGCTACAGGACACGTACAGAAAAGGTGCTCGACCGTTTCGTCATCTCCCATGCAAATGGCACAGGTCTTCGAAGCGTTGGGCGCCCACTTAGCCCGATAACACTTTGTTAGAATGCAACTTTGATAGACCAACCACAAGAATGACCTGATCTTCTGAGGCACCTTGAGACTCCATATTATCGACTGTTTTGCTACCAAACCACTATTACATTCAGCGTTGCGAATAAAACCATCTATAGCCCCGTCGAGCCGAATAGCCTCTTGTCGGATCAACCTGCCAATAGATGCGATCCGGTTCATTTGCTGACAGCGCGCGCAGATTTCCCTTGAGCACCTCAGCTTGACAAGTTTCCTCCTCCCGACTTTTTAAAAGCATTGTTTTCATACGCATTGAAATGTTAATATTTTAATAAGAAAAACTAAAAAATAACGGTTCAACCAAACGCCAAAATACAGTGGGATTCAAACTTTTATTCATTTGCGGATTCCAAATTCAATTGAATCCAACACATAAAAAATAATAATTTTAAGAATAATATGAAGTTCACACACATTTTAGTTTTTAAAATAATAATCTTAAATATATAATTTTTATATTATTTAACAATACTTAATAGTCTTAATTAAATAGAAAACACAAACATGTTATTAAATATATTTTAAAAAATAGACTTAAATTAAAAATTATTTAATATAAAAAATTGCTTTTTAGAAAGAGCTTTCTAAAGAAAGTTTACTTAAATAATTTTATTTAAAATCTTAATTTTTAAATGTTTTTTTAAGTGCTCAGTAACAATGCTTAATAAAAGTGGGAAAAGAAGAGTTGTGCTGCAGAGAGAGAGAGAGAGGCGACTGCTAAGCCATGGACGAAGCCGCAGCTGCGGGAGGAGCAGCAGCTGATAGAGATCTGATAACCGTCCATGTCAAATTCAGCGGTCGCACGCTTCCCGTCACCCTCTCATCGACCTCCACCGTCAGAGACCTCAAGTCTCTCCTCCTCCCCCTCACCGATGTCCTCCTCCGCGGCCAAAAACTCATCTTCAAAGGTCTCTCTCTCTCTATCTCTCTCTCTGTTTGATTTGTGTGCGAAACGTGCATGGATTTGATGTTTCTGTGTCATCCAGGGAAAGTTTTGGATGACACGGCGACGCTAGAGTCGTCGAAGGTTTCGAACGGGTCGAAGATCATGCTGATCGCTTCCCAGGGTCTGCACCAAGGGGTAATCAATCTCTGTGATTTCTATTTTTGATGTTTGTTGTGAGGATTATTGTGAATCTTGATTTGTAGAGAAGTTTTGAAACACATCGCCCTAAAAATCGCCTGTCACATGCGCTTATTTGGAATTCATATGCATTTATATAGTGCTAAAGCAATTTTTAGGGCTGGGTGCATCTTTTTCTTTGTACAGAGATTTGAAGCGTACTTGTTGTCAATTTTGTTTTTTTTTTCTGACTTTTTATTTGAGAAAATAAGTTAATCTCATCGTGGAGCTTTCATTTATTTCTTTGATTGTGCTCCTTAGACTCCCGACTTTGATCTGAATATCAAATCTTCTGATCATTTGGTTATTAAATTTGAACATCTTGGTTGATTAATTAACAAAAGGAGGTTATTTGGAATGAGCCATTGAGCGATTAAACAGAAATATAATACTAGTCCAGTTGAATAAAATGTGGAGCTTGTGATATTTTGAAATCTTCTCTTTTTTTTTTAAGAAGTATATTGTGAGTTGTAACTTGGCATAGCTAAAAAAGACTTCTGTTTTCATTCTCCGTGAGGAGAAAAGCGGATGACGGAATAAGAAAGGACAATGAAATCATGATTCGTTTATAGATCTGGATTGCTAATCAGTGCAATTGATGCTCCGCTATGTGGTATATCTGTTGTACATCTCTTCCAAATAATCAAAATTCTCGATAATGAAGGTTGAGTGTATGTGATGCAATGGCCACAAAGAAGATAATCAAACAAAGGAAGATTGCCAAGTTTCACAAATCGTATAAGATATAATTTTTTAATTACACTCATTTGTTGTTACTATTTTACTGAGATAATAGCATAAAGATATTTCTATATTTGTGCTGACGGTTTCTTGAGAGATTGATTGGACTGCCTCCTTATGCCTCATCATGTATGGAAGCATGCATGCATATATGTATATAAATCATAAAAACCCAACTTATTTGTTTGGAAATTTTGTGATAGTTTTACATCGAAGAAGCATGGCTACATATATTTACATAGAGCTTGTGTGGTCCTTTAGTTGTAGAGATCTAGATGAAACAGTAGGGATTTATATGTAACAAGTAAAGGCACAATGTATTCCTAAAGCACCATAATTTTGGATGAATTAGTATTCTTAACAATAAATGCCTCCTAGCAAAATGTCTTATTTTTCACATTCTCCTTTATTCTTGAACAGGGTAAGCCCATTACTCAAAGAGATAATGTTTCATCGAATTTGAAGACAACTAGTCAATCAGAACTACATAAGACAAAGCCCATCATTGATAGAAGCCGATGGGAGCGCTGGAAGATAACAAAAATTGTTGCCCTGTCAGAGTGCCAATTGGAGGTATCACTTAACTGTAAATTGAATCATATGCATTAGATTTAGTTATTCTATGAAAGTAGTTTTACTTCCTATGTAAGTACTTTTAGTTATTCTTTTAGATCCTACCGGTGCTTGGGGCCTTGGATCCGTAGCTTAGTGGTTGACAAGAGAATTTGCAATCATGAGGTCATGGGTTCAAGTCTCAACATTTACCTAACAAATAAGGTTTTACATTCCCATGTCTCCAAGTGCCTACTTACACTTACATTATGTCAGTATATCGACGTGTTATATTGATGCCAAGTATGTCTTTTTGCATATAATTTTTTCAGTATGCGTTTTAGTATTATTCTTTACGTGGTTAAATTTTAACCTTGTACGTGTTTTCCAGCCTGAATATTCATGGAATGGTGAAAAATATGTTGAAATAGCTGGGATTGTTTTCTGTTTAACTGAAGGGGGTTGGAGTGAAGTTTCTGGGGGTTTTCTGGTGGACTGGGCCATGGGGGTTGGTCTAAAGAGTTTGGACTTTAATATTGTTTCATTTCCTTTCCTTTGAGAAGACATCTTGATTTCTGGATGTTGACCTTTTATACATTTATATTTATATAAATCTAGGTCATCCTATCTTCAGATAAAATAAGGTAGAACAAATTGAGTGAAAACAGAAACTTAATTCAAGATAAGCACAGTTTAATTTTGTTCCTCTAGCTAGTTCTTCTATTTATTATATGCAAAAAAAGGAAGAAGAAATCAATATATGTCACTAATGTTATTTCATTATTTTTCTTTTGAGTTCTAATAATCTAAAGTATCATCCCATATGATCTGCATTCTATCATCAAGGGACCTATAGCCTATGTTTCCTTCTTCCATTTTCATTAGCTTGTTAAATCATAAAGAGGCATGGAATTTTATGCAAATATTTTTATGTTGCAAGGTTATACCTAAGGAAGTATGGACTTATTCATCTTTCATAAGAGTATTGGATATCAGCAAAAACTCAATCAAAGAAGTACCAGAAGAAATTGGCTCAGTAAATTGTTTGGAAGTAAGTTCTTCAATTTCTCTATGCATTCATTCATCCTTCTATATCTAATCAATTTTTTTTGAATTGATTGTGTGGCAAAACCTAGATCTATGGGGAACCTAGATCTTAGTTATTGTTGATCATATATTAAATAGATCATCATATAAGTGAACCCCATAGCTAGTACCTTAATATCTATCGCCTTGGCGTTCTTCATCTCTTCTTGTGTAGAAACTTTTACTGGATGCAAATGATATATCTGATGAAAGCATAAGTTGGAAAGGTGTTACATCTCTGAAGTTTCTAAAAGTACTATCTCTAAACCAAAATCAGTAAGTTACCTCCTGATCTTTATAAGAACACCAATCTTTACTTGTCCCTTTTGCAAGGAGTTGATGATTAAATTATGAAATTTTCATGGAAAATTGTCCTTTAGTTTAATTTGTTGAAAGATTCTTATACAATGAGTCTATGACAATAGTGCATCAGGTTGTACTGTACTGTACCAGATTATGGACTTTTTGTTAATTGTTTTCACAATTACTTTAATCGAACCTTGTCCGGAAAAGGTTCACGAGTGACCAATTATACATCTTGGTTTTTGTCGACATTCCATCATCTACCTTCTGCTTGAAATTTTGATGTAATAGACATGGTTGGGTTGTTGACTAAAGGGGACACCACTGAGAGTGGTAACGTTTCCAGAGTAACAGAACTTGGACCAAGTATTGGGTTGAAGTCCTGAGACAGGCCACTCCGTGCAAAAAAATGTCAAAATTTTTGAAAGATGCATGCACCATCAGACATTGTAAAAAAATGCATGCTCTAGTCTACTTCTAAAGACATTATATGGCTTGGTGAATTTTTTTTTTTTAGTCTTATTGATTGGTGAACATTCCAAGTCATTAGCACAAATGTTTTATACAATTATCTGCTGTACATGTGGAGTTGCCTACCATTATCATATTGCACATAATAATGGAGCTACTTGGCCAAAAAGTGGAATAATCTGAACTATGTATATTCATTTTCATGTGTAACATTCTGCTGTAGATTGGTGTCAAAAGCTTCTCATGTAAAAAAAAACTTCTACTATTGTTACGTACATTTAATAAAATTGGGGCAGGAATGCAGGATCATACCATTACATCAAAAAAAATCTTTTGGGGCTCATCATCTTCTTGTGAATAGATGGAAATGAATTTTGTTAACATTTATTACATATCGTTATTATTTGGGGAAATCAAATGACCTGATAATTATTACATCTATCAGTGACACATTCTAGGTTTGGCTTGCAGTCGACTGTTTTCTTATCTAAGATGTATACAACCAATTTTCATTTGCACTCAAATTTTTTTTATTTTAATTTTTCTGAGAAGATTTTGGAGTGCCTTATAAACAAAAGATGCTCCCAAACAAAATGGAGCCTGGTGATCGCCAAAGAAAAATAAAGAAAATTAATTGAAAAAATGAAAAAAGAAGGCCCCACCGGATTGAGGCATACCCTTCTTCAGTGACTTTAGTCCTTAATCCAATTACCCAAAATGGTGGAAGGTTATTGTTGAGGAAATTGTTGCAAGGTTTCTGCAGCCATATAATCTGACATTTTCTTTGGCCGCTAAATGACTATTTCAGAATTATATAATATTAATATATATTGTGGCCGTACATTCTGTCATATGTTAATGTTTGCATGAATGTTGCAGATTGACTACTATCCCAGCTACATTGGGTGCATTGACTTCTCTTACGCAACTTCATGTTGCAAACAACAACCTAACAAGTTTGCCAGATGAAATAGGACTCCTGAGTCAACTTCAAGTTCTGAGGGCAGCAAAGAATAGGTATTATATGGATTTGAAGGACATGATCTTGTGCAGTGTTTATAAACCCAAACATTTGTGATTTTTTGCATGGTGCAGACATAAATTTGCAGAAACATTCCTCTAATTTTTTTGCATGATATCTGGATTTTGCTATTTCCCCTACTGATTGAGAGACAAGCGGGTATTTCCATATGTTAGACCTTTCTGTAATGGTTTGTTTTCATAGTTAGTGTTGTTGGTCATATTTATGTTGTCAAGGGAGAACCCGTGTTCTCTCTTACCAAACTAGACGTCATTAATTAATGTACTGAGAAATTCAAATATATTTTCATTGAAAATGTTCTCTCAAATAATTTTTTAGATTGGTGGAACTGCATAAAGAGTCTCTAATTCTGGTATCTTTGTATATAAACTTGCAATGGTTTAACAGGTAGGAGCAAATGTGTTTTAAATATAAATTGAGGTATTTATGAATTTTAGCAAAGAACAATGAGGAACAGTAAAAAAAAATTGCCCTTCAAATATGACAAGGGACTAGATTGTTTTTCTCTATGTAATACCATGTAATAATGTGAGACCAGCAGACACTAAGTTTTTGAGAAGATCCCAGATTATGTGATCCATGTTCAATGACTATAAAAGTCTAACACCCCCCCCCCCCCCCCCCAAAAAAAAAAAAAAAAAGAAAAAGAAAAAGAAAAAGGGAGTCCGTACTCCCTCAGGGCTTAGCTGTAACGTTCTAAATTGGGTGTTTCTATTTTAGCACTCTAGCACTTTGCAAAGACAAGTAGATATCAGACATGGGTAATATATGTGCAATCATGACTCTCATTTGATCGCAATGATAATGGTTGCATTGTTGCATTAACAGGATAAGCTCCGTGGCTTCAAGTATTGGAAATTGTTACTCTCTTATTGAGGTGGTATCATATACCATTCTTTTTTATGTCACAAATTTAATGCCGTATGAAACAATTTTTCATTTCAGTTCTATAATGTAGATAGAATATAATAGTTCATGTTTTGATATAAACAGGTGGACTTTTCATCAAACCTTGTAGCAGAGTTACCTGAAACATTTGGGAATTTACAGAATCTTAAGGTTTGTTGGCTGTCGCAATATATTTTGCTCACTTTGATTCTCTGAAGATTATTGTATATGACAATGACATCAAACTCAGTTTACATTATATTCTTACAATTCACTTGTACAGTTGTACCATCGATCAGCTGAGGAAAAATTAGGTAGCATACTTGGTGAATTAATGGAGCACATCAGTGCTGCTGGTTCAGTGTTGTGGATATGTTTTTATATGAAAAAGAATTGTATGGGTTGTCCATTAATTACAGTGAATTGATATCTAGTGATGCTTCTTGTTGCTGATAACTTGGTCCTGTTCTTTTTCTGGTTAGAAAAATATATAATGATTAAATAGTCTGAATTGTACCGTGCCTATGGCTTATTAAACGGGACTGTTGGGATAGCATTAATAGGATATTCCATATCAATGAGCTGTTCTAAAGATTTAACTAATTCTGCCCCTAGAACAGAAATCTATTGACACACATTAACTGGAATACATTTTACTGATCAAGTATCCATTTGTAACATATTCAGCACCATTTCATTAGAGGAATACAAGTGCATTCTCTCAATCTTTTGACTCAAAATGATGGTAAAACAGATGACCTCCCCTTTCAGTTAATTTGTAGATGTTTTTTAAGTCTCTTAGCCCCCGTTTGGATAGAGAATTAAGTTATTATGATGTTTATGACTATTCTTATATAAATGAGGATAAAATGATTTTTTGTTTTGTTGTGTTTTGAATTATTTTCGTTGGGAAATATAATAATAAATTTTTTGTTGTTTGGATAAAATGTGAATAAGATATGAATAAGGATTTATAAAAGATGAAAAAATGAGGACAATTGATTTGACAGGGGCCATATATTCTTTTGGATTGAATAACCTGTAATAACTTAATTCTACGGGTTTACTAGAATTCATATACCACTTTATACCAGTTAATTTTAGCATCTCATTTATTTTAGTCTTCCAAACACTTATTTTGAGGGTATTATGACTAATTCCAATTTATTCCGGCTCCATTCTCGAGCCAAACAGGGGCATAGTGATATCTTTTCTGATTGATATTTTTTTTTGTGTTTTATCTATTTTCCCACTGATAATAGATGGTTTACTGAAGCCAGAAATAGTTGAGCACATTCCCACTACAAGTGATAAACTAATCTTTGTTGCAGGCTCTGCATCTAAGTAAAAATGGTCTTAAATCTCTACCTTCTACACTGTTCAAAAAGTGTCTACAGCTCTCCACGCTTGATCTACACGGCACGGAAATCACAAATAATATTCTTCGACAGGTTTGATTTTATTGAATATTGTTCTAATTGCTACATCATCACTTATCAAGTGCTTATATGTAGTTCTTTCCCCCAACTTTCGGTACTAATTGTATTTATGAACTGTGATAGCTTGAAGGGTGGGAAGATTTTGACGAGCGTCGCAGATTGAAGAGCCAGAAACAACTGGATTTCAGGGTTGAATCCTCAGCTGGGTTTGATGAAGGTGCCGATGAAGACAACGGGCGTTGGTAATCTTAAATCTCATGTATGGTCTATATAGAATTCTTTGAAGGATCAAGGATGCATTGATAAGATCTGCTATTGATTTGAAAAAAAGTTTTTGCCTCTATTACAACTTTATTTCTTGTTGTGGAAAATATTTATGAAAAATAGATGGGTATTCAGTTTTTTTTCCTATTGTTTTCTTAATGCCACTCTCTGTGGTTGAAAAAGAAGTGTTTCAATATGTGAAATAAAACTAAAATACTGTCAAGTGAGAATTAGCAGTCCAACCAACAACTGAAGGATGATACACCACCACCTGAAGCTGCATTTCATGTAAACACCTTCAGCATTTTATCTGTACCTGCACAGATTCAAAAAATAAAAACCATAATGTCAAAACAACGAAATTGTAATCAACGCACGTGCACTTTTGGTTTTGTCAATGAAATTATGAAACAATAAAACAAAATTTTGGGGGATAGGAGAACCTGTAATCTGTTCCTCTACATATTTGGTCCCTTGGACAGGAAGATCTCTCCGTAGGGAACCGATTGTTCTACCTTCACGTAATCACAAGTTGCAAGCACTGCGAAAAAAACAAAGCAAACAAATATTTTCTAGTCATTCAATCTGAAACATTTGTAGACACTGCAATAGTGTAGAACTTTGAATTTGCGCACCGCATGTTTGATAGAAAAGCATAGCAGCTCTTCTGCGATTCATACCGGAGGCGAGGGAGTCGAGCGACTCAACCTGTGGATTGCCCGGAGTATCAAAATGCAACTTCAGATGCCTGAATGGGGAACCACAAATTCAAACTTGTCAATGCAGGAAAGGAGAATGGATCTAGTCAGTTAGAGATGGATCCCATTAGTTTTTATCCGTCCTTAATGTGGGACAGTGAGAAGTAACACGTGGATAAAATCGTTAGATGACTCATGTGTTAAACATGTAAGGTGACGTGTCAATTCTTATTAGGGACTAGCAAAAGCTGATTAGATCCATCTCTAACTGTATCTTATCCAGCAGAGAATACTGAAAAGAATACTGTGTATGCTCGCATGTGCAGAAATGGATAAAAATGATTTGTACTCACGTCCTGATTGATTGTGTTGTCTTGTCGATTGAGGGGTTCAAGTTTGGGAGTGGAGTCTGAGTAGGCCCAGTTTCCTCCAGGAGCTCTGCATTAACATGAAAACATACATTACATAAGCTCAAAGTCTCTCTGACTACAAGTAATACTGTTAATTGTGAATGGTTGACATGGATGTGATTGATCCAATAATAGTTGTAGTTTTGGTTAAATATACTTGCCTAAATCTGGAGCAAGCTCATATTCAGACACTTTTCTGAGTTTTGGATCTCTTCCACTTTCATGCCATGGAGCATCCTCTTCCACCGGGTCTAGGCTGTTCGTGCTGTGCTTTGACGAATTTTGCCTTCTTTTGGATCTGTTCATAACCATGTGCAAATAATTAACTCTTCTATATGCATTAGAGTCTACAGAACCATTTATTGTGAAATAGCACTATGCTTTTATCTGTGTCATGTATTTTCCCAGAAGCTACGAATCAGAGCACGAAGTCCTTCTGAGCAACTTAAGCTTTATATACATCTTTTTTTGTTATATTTTTATAGCTCTGAAGTTAAATATCTAAATTATAAATCAAAGGTATACTAACCTCCCTGATGGTAGTTGGACTTCTGGGTCCATGGGCAGAGTAGCATGTCCAGAGCTAGAGTTGGGGTTGGATTTTGCACTCAGTGCTGCAATGCACCAAAAGATTACATTAAAACTGAATTAATGACATAGAGAGAAGTAGTGTAATTAGTTCTGTTGCATGAAGTTGCAACTAATCTGTATGTGATTAATAAGTAGTGATGTTTGGAAATACAAGGACTCCCTGGAGTAACTATATTGTCTCCCATCAAAACATCTTCGGCTGTCATAATGTTGATGTTGTTCAAGTTGGCCCTCAGCTTTTCTATGGAGATCTGTATCGTCTGTGATCCCATTTCACTTGGGAAGTCTTCGCCAGGCTTCAATAGAATGAATCATATATAAGCCAGAGATCCAATAGTTAAATATTTTTTCCATCCTTTGAAGTAGGAATTCCCATTGATGTGGAAAAATTTACAAAGATTACTTACAAAGTCGGAAGGTTCTTGATGATATGCTTCCCCTGAAGTTGAATGTGATGGTTGCCTTTGCTGTCTTGGTGATGAAATTCTCTCTGCAACACAGAAATGTGATTATGTAAATCAATTCCTCAAAAACTTATTCTTTTCTTTCTACTCCAAACAAGCAAATTTATCGACTAGTGCCCAAGAAGACAATAACCCGAAGCTGCGTCAAGATTGGAAGCTGTCCTTGTGCACTTCTGCCAGAGTTCCATGAGAGGAGCTGGATAGTGGATCTCAGTAGAAGTGTTTTCTGAACTGAATAGGCCCACGGGTGGGATTTCCATGAGGGTGCTGATCTTTGACGAGCGAATCAGATTAAATCTCTGCATTATGTTTAGTTAGGATCAAATGGCTCACATTTTTTTATATGGGGAGGATGAGCAACTACAAGACACTGACATTGTTTTCCTTGTTTTACACAAGAATTTGTGAACTATTTATATCAGATGAATGAAGAATGTCTTGGAGAATGTCTATGATGATGCATAATTTATGAGCTCATAATACCTTTATGCAATAGATTACTAGTAGTAATTGTAATATATGAGTGCATGCTTAATGATCAAGTATTATTATGATGTCGAGGAATTTATATTCAATAAATGCATAAGTGTGGACAATGAGGACATACCCTTCTCCGTGATCCTCTATCTGAGACAAGATCTGATGCATCCTTAAGCCAAGATTGATAGATTGCTCCAGGAATGATGATCTGATCGATATCCATAACAATTTGGGGATGCTTTTCCCTCGTTTTCCGCTTCAGTGGTGGCTGTCTCTGCATTTCATGCTCTTCCTGCTTACAGTTTGTTAAGGACTCCAATTAGGCCAAAGGGAACTCTCCTGATCACATTATTTGGTTGGATAGCCACTGATAAGAATTTTGGTGAATAGTGTTACCTCTTGAACTTCATTTGTGTGTCCTGTTCTTCTATCCTCTGGTTCTACTGGTTGATGGTCTTGCATCCCAACATCTGTAGAGGAAAAGACAAAAGTTTAACCTCCTTCAGAATTGGTGAATGTGATATCCCAAGCTTATATATGATAAATTATCACAATTGCTGCTGAAAGGCTAAAGTTCATAGGATGAATTAATGATCAGCGACTACAATTACTATGACTAGTAGATGTGGGATAATCTTCAATCCACTGCACACATTGCCTAGTCTTGTGATTAAATCTGACAAGACTTTCTCGTCATATTTTCAAAGGATCATAGGAATAACTAAATACATTGTGGAGTCGCATCCGGAGGTGGGGGTGAGGGCACGAGCGTAGTTGGGATCTCTGGGTGCTCGTGAGAAGTGAAATTTAAATTGGTCTCATCCTCCCCATCAATATCAAATCTGAAATTGGAAAAAGCACTTCATCACCATCAAACTAAAGAGGCCCCAGATTCTTGTCCAAAATTAGACTCTAAAACCTCATAAAACAAAGCAAGAATGTCTGCATGTGTAAGGGCAGTTTAGTAAGCAAAAACTATCCAAATCATCAACATGCATAGAAAAGTGATAATGTTGTTTGTTCCTCTTATTAAAGAGCAAAAATATACACTTAATCAATCAGAGTACTTGAAGGAAATGCATTTGAACTTTTGATCATCATTGAATCGAGTAGCTAAAAAGCAACAAAAAAAAAAGCTTAATCAAACCTTTCAAATCGATTGTACAGATCCGTTTCTGCCATGTATGAATCCACGTCCCCAAAGAGAGTGATATTTGCAGGATCAGCTGAGATACAATAGAGAACAAATGAATCATTTATTTTTCCTATGACCAAAAGAATAACTATTTATACAATTGGATACTCTGCTTTGCAGGATAATCCATTCATCCTTAATCCAAAGGATTCCTAAACGCTTCAACTTGTTCTAGCTTTTGAAGGGGAAAACATCATCTTTAGCTCGAAAATGAAAATGAAGTTTTTCAGAAAAATTACTTTTTCAAGTATTCCATATCAAAAGTCTTCCCAAATGCTAACAAATAACCAATTGTTATTTTGTTTTATACAACACCCAATTAAACTAAACTGTTATGCATAACATCTCATTCAACAAAAATACAAAACCTTGATGGTGTTGCTGCATGGACTCATCCTCTCCTGGGTTGATGTTAATGTAGGTATCTTCCACGTCATCCAATTGCTTCAATACAGGATATTGTGTCAAATAATATAAAAATCTTATTAACATAAAAAGGTTTTATTTTATAAATCCCATAAAAAATAAATAAATAATATAGCAGTTACTAAAAATAGGAATCAATCTAATATTACACGTGAATGAATAAATATAGTAAACAAGTAGATGTAGAAAACATTATTACATAAATGCTAAACATACATCTTATTAACATAAAAAGGATTTAAATCCCATAAAAAATAAATAAATAATATAGCAGTTACTAAAAAAACAGAAGCAATCTAATATTTCACGTGAATGAATAAATATAGTAAACAAGTATATGTAGAAAACATTATTACATAAATGCTAAACATACATTGAAATAATTATCCCAACATAATAACCAGAAGGTGTCAGGGATAACCATCCCTTCTGTAGTTTTCAACCATTCTTTTTAAAAAACTTAGTGAAAGTGGGGTTACAGGGATGATTGACCCGAAAAACTATTCTCGTACCCTCGAAATGAGGCTTATAAATTGGACTGGAATGCAAAACATTCCACAAGGATTGCTCTGTCAATTTTCTCATTAGAAGGGTAATTCAGTCAATCAGCATAGACTAAAGTGAGGCCCATCCGACGTGGCAAAGAATCCTCTCGATAACCAATCATGACAATCGCCTCCCTCGTCCGCTTTTTCAGAAACCGTTTTCCAATTCGTTATACGAAACACCCCCCATAATCCCCAAAATAACTAAACACAACCTACTCGGCATGAAAAACATAGGGACATTTTCGGTATACCATGGGGAACCCGCCACGCTGGACGCCCTGCTTGTGGAGGGGCTGCTCGACCTCCCCCGCCGCGTCCGTGTCGTCATTGTACGGCAACGTAACCGCTTCAAACCTGAATTAAAAATAATAATAATATAAAACACGAAAAACGTGATGAAGAAATCACGACCGTCTGTTACTCACTTCGCCTGCGTCTTCCCCCTCGGCAGAACCGTCGGATCCGTGGACGTCGGCTTCACCTTCCAAGCTTCATTGATCTCCACCTTCAAAACAACAACAAAAAACAAACGCCGAAACATTGATTGAAGCGAAGACGAAAATTAAAACTTAAAAAAAAAAAAAAAAAAAAACCATAGCAGAGCATCTGCGGATGATCGGCTCACCAGGAGTCGCGAAACGTCATCTGCGAAGCACGATAACCAAAAAAGCAGGATTAGAACAATTTTAGAGAGAGAATTAGAGAGAGACAGAGAGTGAGAGACGAACCGTAGAGAAGCTTGACCTTCCTTTCGTAAACGATGACAACACCGCCTGTAAAAAAAATTAAAATAATAATAATTAAAATTGGAAAAATCGGAGTGAACATTGATCGGACGGTGGTGGAATGGAGAGACCCATGAGAATTCCGGAGAGGCGGAGGGCCATCGGGACGGAAGGGTTCAGTATCTCCTCACTGTGAACCAAAAAAACAGAGCATCAGATGGTGAGCGTTCAAGGAATTGATTGGACGGTTGAGAGGGGGAGGAGTTGAAAGCATCACCAGATCTTGACGAGGTTGAGCTTGTTTAGGTTCCTCCGGTTCAGCTTCGCGTGCATCGTCGCTGCCATCCTATCAAAAAATTGGAACCGATGAGACTCAAATTGAAGCTGAAACAACGTAATCGCTCGATCAAGTGAACCGAAACGGAATCGAAAAGAGTGTGTGATTTGGAGATCGGTTACCATATCTGACCGAGAGGGGCTTTGCGGGCGAGGAGTTGATGAGAGAAGAACATCTTCTCTTCTTCGCCGCTTCAGAGAAAGAGAGAGAGAGAGAGAGAGAGACAGTGAGAGTGATCGCTCACTCGCTCATTTATTGGTGTGGGCTTTTGGGAGGGCATATTTTTATGGGACGATTTTACCCTTTTTAATTTTGGGATAATAAATGGACCCTTGATTTTTGGGTTTCGGCTGGACACCTTCCGAACAAATAAGTTTCACAATACGGTCCCTACAAAATGAATCAAACCGTCCCTCACTAATTATTTGTATATCTATGTAAACAAAATTTATAAAACATTAGCTATGAAATTTGTTGCATGGTTTTTAAGGCCCCGTTTGGTAATACGTTTAGGCTGCATTTGCGTCCACAAAACAGTGAAATTTCAAAACACACTTTCAAATAGGACACAACTCTGTCAATAGATAACGAGTTAATTCGGATCCGACTCGATAAATAACGTAAAATACACTATTCAAATGATCCGACAATAAAAAAAGGTTGGGTTTGGATCCACACCTAGGATCCCTTTGGTTCTTAGTTTTAAAACTTAATAAATGCATGAAAAAAATATTTACCTTCTCATGAATTGGATACAGTGAGCTTAATTTGATGTATTGTTTGGTTTGGGTCCATGTTGGCTTTTATGTAATTAAGTACCAAGTAATGAGCTGCTTTATTCGCTAAATGCAAGTGAAAAAATAATTACCATCCATTGGACGGGATATAATGGGTTGTGATTCACTATATGCTCTAATTCATGTTCATCCATGTTTGTCTAAATACTAGTAGTGAGTGTCCTGCCTGGGGTTGACGTAGTGGTCAAAGACACCCCCGTTTACTGGGCTGTTTGGGTTCGACTCCTTATGACAGGAGGAAAAAAAAGGATCAGCCAGTTAGGCTGTGTGGGCTTTGCCCACTAGTCATATGGGCTTTTAGCCTACGTCTATGTAGTGTTGTCCTATTTGGGCCTTGTGTACAACCCAAAAAAGGAAAAGATACACATAGCCCCAATTGCAGTCTACCCGTTTTTTTTTAAAAAAAATTATACACTCACATTTTGAAGTAAATATTGTTATATGAAATGAAATATATACATAGATACATTAGTGTATTGTTTTTTATAATAATAAAAAAAATTGGGTCATATAATATAATAGGACCCATACACTATGATAGTACAATGTGTACTATGTAATCATAGTGTATGAGACTGCAAAACGGACTGTAAAAAGAACTGTGTGTATCAGCGCTAAAAAAATATGAGTAATGAGTCGCTCTGTGTGGCCTTTTGTATCAAAACCAAATGGATGTTGATACCTCATAATCTTTTATTGAACCTAGTAAATCTTCTCCTTTATGAGTATGTTTGTTTTCTATCTACTCTAGACGTATAAATTTCAACAAAGGATGGATTTTGAAGTTTGGTGACATTTCAATCTATTGAGAATGCAATGTAACGCTTTGGGTGGATCATTAATCCTCTATTTGGGTAGCTATATAGGTGGGGAAAAGGTGGAATTGTAGTGAATAAACATAAAAAATTGTTTGTTTATAAGGAATAAGAAAATATAACTATATTATAATAAGTGCGAATAAATTGGTATTGTTATTCCGGGTATCTCTAAAATCCTATCTAATTTATTTCACCGGTATAAAAAATCAAAGCGAACATACCCATAGCAGGAAAAAAAAATAAAGGCAAAGCTTACCATAAAAGAAAAGAAAAGAAAAAACAAAATACAACACGCTGGACTACTCCTCAATCACAATTCTCCCCCCTGCCCTCCCATACAAAACACTACTTGCCCCCACCTTTACAATCCCCCCAAATTTTATAAAATTTCACACCGACTCTCATAGATTTCCAATGTAGACGTTAGTATCCTGGAAAATCCGGTGATTGCGAGCGAACCAAATGGTCCACACCACCATCGGGATGTACGATTGGGTAATCTTTCCTGCTTTGCTTAAATCTCCCTTCCACCGCAACTGTAATTAGTATCTCTAACGATAAATACCTCCAAGCTAAATGTCTTATGTTTCAGATTTTCCATTATCATTGAACAGGGTAAGCCCATCAAAAGTAATATTAAAGTAATATTATTTGACCGAAGTTGAAGACAAGTAGGCAATCAGAACTAAATAAGACAAAGCCCATCATTGACAGAAGCCCATGGGAGCATTGGAAGATAACGAAAATTGTTGCCCTGTCAGAATGCCAATTAGAGGTATCACTTTCCCATGCAAGTAGTTTTAGTTATTCAATGAATGCAAGTAGTTTGACTTCCCTAACAAGTTTTGGATTCTTTTATCAATCACTTCCCTAAGTGATTGATAAAAGAATTTGTAACCATGAGGTCATGGGGTTCGATTCTCAACATTTAACTAACAAAAGAAAGAAACAAGATTTACTTCCCTATGTATCCAAGTGCCTATTTACACTTCCATTATATCAGAATTCGGCATGTTATATTGATGCCAAGTATATCTTTTTGCATGTAAATTTTCCAGTAGGCTTGGAGGTTTTATATTTTTATGTTGTTAAAATTGTAAACTTGGATGTTTTTCCAGCCTGGATCTTCATAGAATGGGTAAAAAAAATGTTGAAATAACTGGGTTTGTTTTCTGTTAAACTGAAGGGAGAGTGAAGTTTCGGGGGGTTTTCTGGTAAACGGGGGGTGGTAAAGTGTTCGGGCTATAACACTGCGGGTTCGGTCGACACCAGGTCACACAAGGCATGTCGCACTCTCGATTATCCCGACTGGGGGCGTGGGTGATCTGGTGCATGAGGAACGACGCAGTGTTCAATAACGCACGGATTTATATCGAGAACACGCGGGAATTTACGGCACTGTTCGTACGGGACTGGGAGGGAATTGGCAGGAGCACAGTGAGCTCACGGCGACGCTGCGGGGTTCGCTCCGTAGCCCTCGCGCGCGCAAGAGGGCGTGGAATGGGGGAGGAGATGGCTGGCAAGTGGATATCCCATCCACTACCACTCTCTCCCCTCGTCCCCTACGCCTTCCCATCTTCTATGATATCTTAATTTGTTTTTCCTTTTCTCTGTATCCTCTCACCTTCATTCAGATCCGTACTGACTTTTTTCATAAATGAAATCGATTGGTAGCATGAGTCGGGTTCGGAACCTCTGTTCGGAAATAACAGAGAAACTCTGTTCGGACGAATGGAAGGGCGACACGTGGAGAGATCAAGCACGTGAGCGCACGTGAGCCACACTAACGGGGAGTCAACAATTCACGCCGTCAAGTCCTCTTTTTCTTTGAACAAAAAACCCCTAAAAACGTGATCCCTCTTCTTCTCGAACCCATTCGAAACCCTAGCCACCCCCAGCCGCCCCCTTCCTGACCCCCTTCGAAACCACTGAAGCCCCCACCGCCGGATATGACTGCTACCACCGAATCCCCCACCGCCGGATACGACTGCTACCACCGAAGCTGTAGATCTTACCTGCCGGAGACGACGACACATGCCCAGATCCGGTAAGAGGCGGCCTTCTTGGCTCTCAAGGTTCGGCACCTCTCTTTTTACAAGATATGTAGGTACATTATTTAATATTTGAAATTCTAAAAAATATCCCAATTCTCATCATTTCTTTGGATGGTTGTTGATTGCTGTGTAGGATCCATTAGGGGTCAAAGTCTTGTTTTTTTTTGTTAAGTATGCTGGTAAAATAAAATGTCCTACCTGCTTTCTTGATCTTACCATTTTTATTTTTTTGATAACTATTTTTTTTATTATGAGACATAGAAGAGTATATGCATCTCTTGATCAAGGGACAGGAAAACAAAGGAACAACCATTCATAGAATTAGATGTATGTTCTCTTTCATTGAGTTATATTCTTATGTGAGTTATTCCCAGCTTTTGAGCATATGAATTCCATCCAACTATAAAGATATCTACAAATCGTGAGCGCATGTTAATGTTTGTAATAAACTCATCATTTCTCACGTGAGTTATTCCCAGCTTTTTCTCACGTGAGCGCATGTTAATGTTTGTAATAAACTCATTTAGATGTATTGTTATGGATCTTCTCTAAATCTTTTTATTTTTTATTTTTTATCTCTGTTTTGCACAGTTAGGTCTGGAATGTGGTTTATGTGATGACATTGTTATTTTTGTTGATGTGTTTAATCTTTTGATCATCAAAAAACTGTAAACTATAGTTTAGTTGTTTATTTTTGTTGATGACATTGTTATTTTTTACATTGATGATGATGTGTTCTCATCCCTCAAGTGCCATTCAGAAAAAAAAGTGAAGGATAGAGTTCAGAAAATGCATATTATTTGTGTCAATCTGCTGCGATTGACATTATTTTGTTGTGTCGCTAGTAGTTTGGTGATGATCATTATTTTGTTGTCTTGCTAGTATTTGATACATCAATCTACAATTATATGTGCTAAACCACCCCTGCTTTCAAATCTGTTAAAATTTAGCAAAGCTTTTATTTTGATTGTAGGTTCATGACAAAATTTAAGTATTACGCAGTTGCAATAGGCAGGACCCCAGGCGTGCATACGAATTGGCCTGAATGCAAAGCACAAATACATGAGTTTCGAGAGCCAATGTACAGGGGCTTCCAAAATCTTGAGGAGGCCAATGAATTCGTTACCAAGCATGCCGTCCACTCCACTACAAACCATTCCACTCCACTGTTGACCTCTTCAAAGAGAGGTAGTTCAAGCTCAGCACCTACATGCATGATTTCCTAAACTGGTCCACTTCAAAGAGAGGTAGTACAAGCTCAGCACCCACATGAATGCCCAACTACATCAGTTGTTTTGCCTATCACTCATATCATACTTGTCATGTTCAGTTGTATTGTTTTTTTGTTGGTTCTGATTCTCACAATTCTCATCCTCATTTTCTATCACATGTAATTTTGGTGAGTTTTGATGTCTTAGAGTTGTAATTTCGATTTGGGTTCAGTGGTATGTTAGAACTACTGCTTTATTGTATGATATAATAGCAGGGAAGTAAGGAAAAGATCTATTATATTGTTTGATTTGGTATGACAAAATTTGATGTAAATATCATTGCATGGTATTAAGAACTGGGTATTAAGAACTTTTCTTTGGTCTGCTGGATGAAACAGAAGTTAGGACGGACCTTACAGGAGATCTACTGCACTTGGTTTGTTGAAGCTGCAATCAATTTATAAATTGATGCATAGCTCATTTAAAGTATGAAATTGAGCTAACCTAATAAATGTGGTTGTAGGTTTGCTCTTTTTTGGAGGTGTTTGAATTTTGAAAATAAGAACATCTCACCAGATCATTTAAATTTGGGATGTTAGATTTTTTGGAGGTCCCATCCCACCATCTTTTGGAGGTCCATTGGCTGATATCCATAAATGAAGTACACACACACAACTCAGAATTTCACAATACAAAATTAAATGAAGAACACACACATTACACACAACTCAGAATTCCAAAATACAGAATTAACTGAAGAACACACACTACACACTACTTAGAATTCCACAATACAAAATTAAATGAAGAATACACATACTACACACAACTCAGAATTCCACAATACAGAATTAAATGAAGAAGACACACACTACACACTACTAAGAATTCCACAATACAGAATTAAATGAAGAAGACACACTACACACTACTCAGAATTCCAAAATACAGAATTAACTGAAGAACACACACACTACACACTAATAAGAATTCCACAATACAGAATTAAATGAAGAAGACACACTACACACTACTCAGAATTCCAAAATACAGAATTAAAAATAAAGTTCTAACATGATCACACAATAAAACACACAACATTTAACATTACAATGAGACCACCCAATAAAACTCATAACATTTAAAATTACCCATAATATTACACACCCAACAGTACATTTAACATTACATGTCTAACAAATAAAAACCATAATATTACACATCCAAAACCTACGATCAAACCCATAACATTTAAAATGTTCAGTACATCTAGCAATCAAACCCTAAAAAATCTGTGATCCTCCTCCATTCTTTAGAAAAATTTGATGCTTCACTCATTTGAGTAGGACAAAAAAGGGATTCCTGTGCCTGCAATACAATGGATTGAGTCATTGAAGTATATATGAAATTTAAATTCCATCAACTAGAAAAACCCGCATGAATCAAACTAAAAATAAAATGTTCAGTACATCTACCAATCAAACCCTAAAAAATATGTGCTCCTCCTCCATTCTTCAGAAAAATTTGATGCTTCACTCATTTAAGTAGGATAAAAAAGAGATTCCTGTGTCTACGATACAATGGATTGAGTCATTGAAGTATATATGAAATCTAAATTCTATCAACTAGAAAAAAAAATGAAATCTAAATTTTTTTTTTGGGATCTACCTGAAGCATTTGAGTCATTGAAGTCATTCCTTGACCACTATCGTAGTTCCCAACTATGGGGCCTCTCATTCCTTGCGCAAGTATTTGAGGACTCTCAAATGTCTGAGGGCTCTCAAATGTTTGAGGACTCTCAATCGCAATATGAGACACATGTTGAGAGCTTTGACCTCGTGATCCCTTCTCCAATGCGCCGATCCATCTTTTTTGAGGCTCCCCCCCCCCACAATCATTTTTCCTCTTCTTTTAAAGCCTTTAGCAATCTCATTGTTCGGAATGATTTCCACCTCATGTTGCTCATTATCATCTTGTAAATTTTGAGATGATGTCCGCAAATCTATCTCAACCTCCTCCATTATCTCATTCATACGGTGAATGACAAGCTCTATTGAATGATGTGTTTCAGATGCATTTGGATGCCACCTGAATGAGACCATGGCTTAATTGTTGGAATCGCCTAACCAATTCAGAAATAGGATCAACCTGTGTTGAAGAAGAACACATATCATGCACAACACCAGATTTTCCAAATCTTGTCCACCTCTTCAAGATATATTGTTGTGGAATCTCCTTGATATTTCTGTGATCAAGAACTTTTAGAACATGACAACACTGGATACCCATATATTCAAATTTTTTGCAGCTACAACTGACCATCTCATTAGATGAATTATAAAAAAAGGGTTCTTTCACTGCCACCAGCTCTACAAACTTTGTACTCTATCATATATCCCACCGATCGATGAATGTAGATAGAACAATTCAGAAATTTTCCATACTCTGCTTGAAATAACTCAAAGATCTCTAGCGTGTAAACATTTGCGACACATGTCTTCATCAAAGTGTGAAATGGAATTACTGGTATTGTATTCATCATCTTGAAATCAACACTCAATTCACTTTCACGCCGATCATTCATAACCCTATCAAAATGCTGAAAGAAACATAATGGATCATGCTTTGAGTTCAGGTAGCGTCTCAGAAGAGCATTGAAGCTTTCACTACGCTGTGTACTCTTCATATCCGCGCAGAATGTATCTCTCCCATACACAAGAGCCCATTTTTCCTTCTCAGCAAAGTTTGCTGTAGCCATTTATTATCTGTAAGATTGTATTTTTCAAGCATGTTATCCCAAGCATCTAGAAATTCATCCTCTCTCTCGTACCCATAAATACAAGCATAGAAGGAACTTCTAAAACCTTCAATAGCATAAAGATGTCTAAGATGTTTTGTTGCATTTTGGGACAAGTGCCACACACACAGTTGATGATGAGTATCTGGTAGGACAACTGAAATAGCTTTAGCCATCACCGCTAATTGATCTGTAAGAATAGTCTTTGGTCGTCTACCTGACATTGCTTGAAGAAAAGTTTCAAATAACCAAATAAATGAGTCAGATGTCTCATCGTAAAGCAATGCACCACCAAAAATAATTGTTTGTCTATGATTATTTACTCCAACGAATGGTGCAAATGGTCTCCCATGATTATTTGTGCGATAGGGCGTGTCGAAACAAACTACATCACCATAATATGCATAATCGACAATAGACCTGGAATCGGCCCAAAACACATTGGTTATTTGTTCATCGGCATCAAGTTGCATTGAGTAAAAGAATGATGGATCTTGCTGTTGCTTGTTGTTGAAATAGTGAAAAAGAGAACCCGCAATACCGTTTTCCATTCTACTTTCCCTTTTGGTGCGCAAGTAAGGCTTTACATCATTCAAGATAAAACCAAGATTCTTTCTGCCTTCAACATGTCCACTCATCAAATCCATAACGGGTTTTGATGCCAATCTTGACCCATCTATAATATCAACCTGAGCAGCTTGAGAATTTTCAATTTTTCTGTGAGACCTCAAATTATGATGCAAGGGGGTTGTTACAAGATCATGATTGTGGTTCTGTTCAAATTTAGTGATACTATAATCACCAGAAGACTGGCAAATGATACTCATATGTGCCTCACATCCTGTTCTTGTATCGGGCTGTGGGTGTAAGACTTTTCGCTTATCAATCCCTTTGCTTCCTTCTTTAGAACAACAAAACTTTCGCTTTGTCACTATGCCATTAGATTTCAATACGCTGCTCCTTCTTATGCTAAAATCAACTGATCTTACATATGCATTGTAGAAGGAATAGGCACTTTCTTCAGAATCAAATGTCATACCAATTTCAGGCACACCATAACTACATTCATCAATAAACTCATTCTCTTCTTCCATATTAATATCAATATTCACCTTGACATAATTTAGAACATAAATATATATTTGCATTAAATTAAATAACTCCACAAAAATATCAGATTAGATCTAGAAATCATAAAAATATAAAAACAAATTCAGAAAAATCTATATCATCCCAAAAAATAAAAATAACCCTACAAAAAAATCAGATCTAGAAACATAAAAACCAAAAAATAAATCCATAAATGTTTTTTTTTAAAAAATTAGATCTAGATACCACAAAATAATAAAAATAAATCCACAAAAAAAATTCATAAAAAAAATCTACAAAACAATAGATCTAGAAACACCTGTGACAGATATGGACCTTCTTCAACCCAGTGCTATTGCCGGCGTTCAAGGCCTGTGTCATGGTCTATGAGGGTTTGGAAGAGACTATAGGGGCTAGGGTATTTGGAAGAGATGAAGTCGAGAGGTTCAGATGGGTTACAGAAACAGACGGAGCGAATGAGATGTAACTATGTTAAGTGAGATCACGTGAAGACACTTCATCTCACGTCTTCCAAGCAAACACGCGTCAGCCGCTGATTGGGCCGAACATAGGAGTAGACGGAGTGGTTGAAAGCGTCTTCCGTCAGACGTCATCACGTGCTCTCACATGCCCCCACCCCGCCACGCGTCGTCCGCTGAATGGGCAGAACAGAGAGCCTCTGTTATTTTCGAACAGAGGTTCCGATCCCGCATGAGTCTACTGTTATTTTTTAACATAATTTTATACAATTTAAAAGAAGTAAATGAATTATTAAACAATATCCAAAACAATAACCACTAACATAAAAAAAACATATTAACCTAAACAATAAACATAACTAATTATACAAACATTCAAAACAATAGAATGATAATAAACTAAACAACATTCAAAACAATAAACACTAACATATTAACTAAAATAATAAACATAAATCATGTAACAAACTAATTAATTATACAAATTCAAAAGCTAATAAGTTAATTGTCCAAAACAAACCAACGACAATACATTACTAAGTTTATTACATATTAAACAATCAAGTTCTTGCAAGTTGCAACATCAACACAACGGAAAAAATGTTATGATTATGATTATGATTTATGAACTTATGGATACAAACATAAGTTAAGTAAGAAATAAAATTATGTATCAACTAATACTAATAGTCTTATAATATATGAGCATATAATAATAAAACAATATAGTATCGGGTCCAACGGGTCGGGGCGTGGTGGATCCGGACCTGACCCATTTGTTTGTTCGGGTCCGCCGTGGTCGGATCCAAATCGGATTGGTTATTATACGTGTAATCGGGTCCGGGTCTAGATCCGACCCGTTGACAGGCTTAGTTAGTCATCATCATCATTATATTATCAAAAGGTGTGCATAAAATACCTACAAATTAAAAGTTATTTTTTAAACCGTGTTTTTAAACACACCTTTAGACACCTCTAATAATAAAAGTTGTAAAGTGTGTATTGGGTAAGTATTGGGTTGAAGTCCTGTGAGAGCGAGGCTACTCTGTGCAATAAAAAATGTCAATTTTTTTTAGAGATGTGTGCACGAACCATCTGACATTTTCAAAATTTGCATGCTCCACTTCCGAAGATGTTACATGGATTGGTCAATATCTTTTATCTTATTGATTGGCGAAACATGCCAAGTCATGAGCACGAATGTTTTATATAATTATTATTTGTTGTATATGTGTAGTTGCCTACCATTATCATATTGCACATGATGATGAAGCTACTTGGCCAAAAAGTGGAATAATCTAAACTATATCTATTCACTTTCACGTGCGTAACATTCTGCTGTAGGTTGGTGTCAAAAGCTTCTCATGTAAAAAAAAAACTGCCCGTAAAAAACTAACTTATGTATACTACCAATTTTTGTTCATACTCAAATATTATTGTTTTTTTTGTTATTTTATATTTTTTGAGAAGGAATTTGGAGTGTCTTATTAACAAAAGATGCCCCAAACATACCCAGAGCCTAGTGATCTCCAAAGGAAAATAAAGAAAATTAAGGAGAAAAAAAATGAAAAAGTGATAAAAGAATGCCCCACCGAATTGGGGCATCCTTCTCTTTAGTTACTTGTGACTTTAGCCCTTAACCCTTATCCCCATTTGGATTGAGGAATAAGGGTGGTGTAAGATGGGATGAGATAAGAGTGGATAGGGGAAATTAGTTGTTTGTTTACAGGGTATAACTTGGAATTATTATGCAAATATAAATGAGTATAAGAGAGTATAATAAGGGTGCGTTTGGTTGCGCGATTGCAAAACTGATTCTGCAGGAATCTGCGATTACAAACCTGATTCTGCAGGAAGCTCACTTTCTCAGCTTTTTGAAATCGTAGCTTTTGGACACTATTTGCCTGTAATCACTGGGTTTAAAACTGTGATTATAAAACTGTTTGGTTGCGCGATTGCAAACGCAGCTTCTTGTAATCGCAATCGCAGCGCAATCGCGCAACCAAACGCACCCTAAGTCTGAATAACCCCTCGGATAAGCTTATACCTAGTTTATCTATTTCCATGGATATGTGGGGCCCACTATCACATAAAAAATCACATCTCATCACATCGTCTATCATCAACTTTTATACATTAATATGGCCCACAGGTCAAATCAACATTTTACACTTAATTTATATTTTATTATTTATCAACCAAACAATTCAACCTTTATTATTACATTTTTCAATGAGAAAAAAAACACAATCAAACAGAAAATAACTTATTCTATCGATAAAGTTATCAGTTCCTAGAATAGATATAAACCCCATAATAATTTATTCCTCGATCCAAACGGGGGTTAGAGATTATGTTCTGAATCAAGAATTATCCATAATGGTAGAAAGAGGGTCCACTATACTCGATCCGACTGTAAAATATGGACCCAAGATTGAGTCCAGACCCTGACCCAACTTAACCCATACTTGAATGCACGTATAATATACTCGATCCAATTTGATCGGGTTCAGATCCACCCCAATCCGATCTTATGGACCCAAGACCCGACTGTATATACACACACACAACCAATTTTTTATTGATTGCACTTCATACATGAGGTTTCCAACATAGACAGAGTCAATCATCACCATACATCTATGTTAATATGGAAGGTGACAAATCAAATTATTATACAATGTTACTTGCACCATTATGTTGATGTTAATCACATTTAAGCCTGTCAATTGGACGGATATGGATCGGATATGCTCATATCTGTATCAGAATTGAATATTCAAAAAAAATATCTGTATCCGATACCTGACGGATAATGAAAGTAGGTATCTGTATCCGTATCCAACATTCCAAATTCAAATACAGATAATTATCTGAAATATCCATAAATTCAAAATAAATATAGAATTATTAAAATACTTAAAGATCAAATATCCAAAAATAAAAATCATATATATAATATTTGAAATATGTAAAAAAATCTTAATAATTACCTAGTATAAAATATAAAATTATAAGTATATACATAAAACATTACATACTTAAGAATAAAATAAAAATAAAAACTCATACTAATTCAAAAAATAAAAATATATAATTAAATAAATAATAATATAATAATATTTTCAGATATAGATATTTTTCAGATGGCATATAATAATAATAAAAAAAATTTAATACAGATAATTTTTTCAAATACAAATCCAGATTATTCGGACATTTTCTGAATTTTTAAATACGTCGGATATTTTTTTGGATAATTTCCCGATATTCACACTGATTCACAGCTTCTGATTCGCGGAGCATAATATCAGAGGCAGCCATATAAACCACCTTTTTCCATACCAATTGCAAAATAAATAGAACACCAAAAACACACGAAACACAATTTGAACGGCAAGACGTGGATTTGAAAGGGTTTTTGTTAGGGTTTGGGGGAAACGAGAGAGGGAGAGAGAAATGGAGGAAGCGGGAGGTGTGGGGGTGAATAGCAGGAAGAAGAAGCCCTAGTTCAGGCTGGCGAAGGACGACACGAAGCCGGTGTTGCGTGATCCGGTAAGCTCTGTTTGTGTTTTGTCTCTCTTTGTTGGTTGAACTATAAAGATTGAATGTTTGAAGCTGTGATTGGGAGCAGATACTGAGATCGGATCCGATCAAGACAGAAGAGGCCGTGCTGAGGCCCCCCAACAATGAGAGTCCGGGAAACTTGATATTGTTTGATTGAGTTATTTTGAGGAGTGTTTTGAGGAGTTATCTGGATATCTTTACAATCATTTATGAAATGAAGATTCAAGACAAGGTAATGCCTTTTCCCGGTCCGTCGTGGGAGTCTGTGGGACGACATGGACGGGTAGAAGGAGGTGGAGGAGGATGACTTGGTGGAGGGAGGGGTCCATGGCTCGAGCTCCAAGCGAGGGCGAGTGGGAGAGGAGAAGGAGAGTCTCGGGTCCGGGTCCAGGTTTCTAAGGACCCGCCGGGTCTTGGGTTGGACCTGGGTCCCTGGGTCCGCTGGGTCCTGCCATGACAAGGTTTCTGCGGGCATATCCATCTTACTGATAATCCGACACTTCTTTCACCACTAAATATCTATTTCAGAATTATATATTATTTGCCTTACATTCTTGATATGTTTGTGTTTGAATGAATGTTGCAGATTGACTTCTATCCCAGCTTCATTGAGTGCTTTGACTTCTCTTACGCAACTTCGCGTTGCAAACAACAATCTAACAAGTTTCAGATGGAAATAGGACTCCTGAGTCATCTCCCAAGTTCTGAGGGCAGCAAAGAATAGGTACTGTATGGATTTGAAGGACAATATCTTGTGCAATATTTATAAACCCAAATATTATCTTGTGCAATATTTATGAACCCATATATTTGTGATTTTTTGCATGGTGTAGACATAAAAATGTCCATTGGAGAAAGTAGAAAGATTCCTCTGTATAATCTAGATGTCTGGCTTTTGTCATTTCCCCTACTGACTGAGAGACAAGCTGGTATTTCTATCTCTCAGACATTTGTGTAATGGTTTTTTCATAGTTAGTGTTGTTGACTCATACCCAAGCTGTTAAGGGAAAATCCATTTTCTCTGTTACCAAAAACTAGATGACATTAATTAATATACTGAGATATTCAAATGTAGCATTATAGTTCCATTGAAATTTTTGTCTCAAATATTTTAAAATTAATCTAGATTGGCTTGTATCTTAGTATATAAACTTGCAATGGTTTAAGAGGTAGGGGCAAATGTGTTTTACATATTTATTAAGGTTATTTATGAATTCAAGCAAAGAACAATGAGGAACAGTGAAAAAATTATTGAATAGGACTGTTCGGATAGCATTAATAGGATATTTCATATCAATGAGCTGCTCTAAAGATGTAACTAATTCTGCACCAGAACTGAAATTGTGCACCATGCTAGAGTATCTGAAGGTAATTCTATCGACACATATTAACTCAGATACCTTTTACTGATCAAGTATCCATTTATAACATATTCAGCACCATCTCATTAGTGGGATATATGTGCATTCTCTTGAACTTGGACACAAAATGATGGCAAAATAGATGACCTCCCCTTTTAGTTAATTCGTAGATGTTTCTTGAGTCTCTAAGTGATATCTTTTCTTATTGCCTTTTTTGTGCTCATCTATTTTCTGCTTATAATACTAGATGGTTTACTGAAGCCAGAAATAGTTCACAAATTCTTCTGTAAAACAAGGAAAACAATGTTAATGTCTTGTAGTTGCTCATCCTCCCATGCAAAAAAATGAGCCATTTGATCCTAACTAAATATAATGCAGAGATATAATTTTCGCTTTTCAAAGATCAACACCCTTATGTAAATCTCACCCGTAGAAAACACTTATACTGAAATCCACTATCCAGCTCCTCTCATGGAACTCGATCAGAAGTGCATAACAACAACTTTCTTCAAACATGTAAGTCAATTCTTCAAACAAACTTGTTCTTTTCATTGTGCTTCAAGACAACCGAATTTGTTGGATTGTTGCTTAAGACACTAACCTGAAGCTGCATTAAGGTTGGAAGCTGTCCTTGTGCACTTTTGACTTTTGACTGAGTTCCATGAGAGGAGCTGGATAGTGGATTTCAATATAAGTTTTTCCATGGGGTGGGATTTCCATAAGGGTGCTGATCTGTAATAAGTGAAGATTATACCTCTGCATTATGTTTAGTTAGGATCAAATGACTTACATTTTTTTGCATGGGAGGATACAAGACATTAACATTGTTTTCCTTGTTTTACTTAAGAATTTTGTGAACTATTTATATCAGAATGGAGAATGTATGTAATGATGTGTAATCTATGAGTTAATAAAACCTTTATGCAATAAACAGATTATTAGCAGTAATGGTAATATATGGATGCATTCTTAATGATCAAGTATTTTTATGATGCTGAAGAATTAATAATCAATAAATGTGGACAATTAGGACATACCCTTCTCCGTATGCATCCTTATGCCAAGATCGGTGGGTGGCGGGTGGCGCGTGGCGTTGGGAATTTTCTCCTCGCATTCCGCTTCTGTGGTGGCTGTCTCAGCATTTTCTGCTCTTCCTGCTAACATTTTGTTAAGGCCAATTAGGATGAAAAAAAGATCATTTCTCCTGATTACATTCGTTAAATGCCAGTGAAAAATAATTACCATACTATGGACGGGATATAATGGGTTGTGATTCATTATATGCTATAATCCATGTTGATCCATATTAGCAGTGAGTTGCTCTGTTTAGACCTTTGTATAAAAAAATGGATGTTGATATCTCACAATCTTTTACTGAACCTAGTAAATCTTCTCCTTTGTGAGTATGTTTGTTTTATATGTACTCCAGACGTATTTTTCAACAAAAGGATGGATTTTGAAGTTAGTAAAACTCGTTGTACGTTATACAAAAGCGTTTGGATTTCTCCTAAAAATATGGAGAATGATTTTCATAACCGCTTAAAATCCTTTTTTTTTCCAAAGTTTGCTCAAGTTTTTATTATATATTAAAATATTATAATTTATATGATATATAAAAAATTAAATATATGAAAAAACATTATTTAAAGATGTTTAAAAATGATAAAAATTAAAAAAATCGAATATAATTTTTTTTTGGTATTATTGCAAAAATGACTATATATTTAAAACGGCCATACTTTTATTTTAGAGAAAAACAATGATAGATTAGATCCATTTTAAATATTTGTTATTATTTGAGAAAGATTATATCTCGTGTAGATTTATTTATTTTTTAATTTTTAAATATTATCTTGTAAAAAAAATAAACAAACTCATTATTTAACATTTAATTATCTCCTTTATTTAAGGTTTTTAATATTCAATATATATTTAGAAGGATATATTAGATTTGATATATTTGGTTGTTAATATTCATAAAATATTCAAAGGGACAGATTTAATTTTCAACACATATATAATTTTTTTGGGATAAGAAACAAAGATATATTTTTTCATAAAATATTTCCTTGCAACCAAATGCTGGATTAGGATTACATTTTTCAAGAAAATATCATCTAGGAAAGACAAATTTTATAAAAACTCAAATTACATGGAACCAAATGAGCCCTAAGCCTCCATTTGGGTACCAGAACAGCTGGGCATTATGGTAGAATGGGGTGAATAAACATAAAAAAAAAATTTGTATGCAAGGATTAAGTGTGTATAAAAAAAGACTCACATGTTAAATTATTTTTATATTATTCACGTTTTCACATTTTATCTACAACTTCTCTATGGTCAACCAAATATATTTCAATGAAAATAACTAAAGCCCTAAACTAGAATAGTTATTTATCCAAAGATAGTATATGTTGTTACCCAAACCAGAGCTAAGAGTGGGCGAGCAAGCTGTTCGCGATGGATGGTTTCACAATGAAACCCGATAGATTTGAAAATCATATGCTCTTCAACAAGTGCGACATTTGAAGCTTGACAATGATGTAATTTGGCGACATACATACACATTTTTTTATATAGAAATGATAGAGCTTACTACGATCACTTTTATATAAAATAAAAAATGAGTCACAAATTTGAATGAAATGAGGGATGAGAAGAAATAGAGAAAACAAAACATAAAAAAGAGCATCAAAATACTCCCGCATGGGTTATCTACCAATAGCCTCCCTTCAATCCATACTCGAAAGCACGTCAATATGCAATCACAAGACACACACACGCACAGAGTGGTCACTAACAACGCTACATTTCACGAGGACGACAACGACGAGCAATGCAAGGACGCCGACACCGCGCTGGGTGAAGCGGCACCGTTTCCGAGGAGGAGCTGCGAGACTGCGTCGTAGCCCATCGAGCGCGCCATGTAGAGCGGGGTGGCGCCCCGCGCGGTGCGCGCGTCGACGTCCGCGCCCTTGTCGAGGAGCGCCTCGACCGCGCCGAGGCAGCCGCCCTCGACGGCGAGGTGGAGCGGGGTGTGGCCCTCCCTGTCCCGCGCGTGGAGGTCCGCGCCGTAGTCGACGAGCATGCACACGGCGTCGCGGTGGCCCTTGATGGCGGCCGTGTGGAGCGCGGTCATGCCGTACTGGTCGTGGCCGCCTGTGCCGCCGCCTTTGCGGAGGAGGGACCCGAGGAGGGACAGGTCGCCCCTCCGCGCCGCGGTGAGCACCATCTCCCCCCTCTCGAGGATCTCTGCTATCTCCTTCTGCGTTGGTTTTTGGTTGAAGATGTGGTTTCAGTTCATTTTGATTTTGCCAGTTGAATTTCTAGTTAGAACATGATACAATTAAAAGTCCTAAAAATATCATATACTCTTATTTTTTCTTTTGTATTTTGAAAATGCAGGTAACCTCAAATAATCGTTCATGTATATGATCATGATGATTTTTAGGGTCAGGTGTATCAAAGCTCTTCTAGTGTAGATCCACTTGTTTAGTTGTGTTGTTTATTCTAGATTTTGAAATTTATCATTTATTTACCAAGCTAAGGACTTTTGGAAATCTTTGGACCATTTTTAGAACTAATTATGAAACTGATTCTACCTGTGCAAAATCAGATTTCAGATACTCAGTTCTCAACAATTTTTTTAAAAAAACTTCTTAAATCATTAGTTTCAAAATTATATCTATGATTATGAAAATGATGATTTGATAATAACATTTTAAAAATAATCAAATTTTAAAAATTGGTTTTAAATTTGGTCTAAATTTTCATATTTAAACAATTTTCAAAATATGTTTTTCTTTTCAATCAGTGTTTTATAAAATAAAATACTCTTATAACTAATTGTTCGTAAAAACTAATTTATTGATTTTTAATAAATAAAAACTTAAAACAAAAAAAATGTTTCAAAACACAATCTGAAAATGATTGTTACTAAAACATCTTAAACCAATTAATCAAGGAAAAATCTACTCTCAATCAACAATTTCACAAAGCTTTTGTTTGTTGACTTTTACAACATAAAAATCAAAATCCAATATCAAAAGTTAAAGTTCAAGATTACCCCTTTAAACCCAATCATCTAAAAATCATGTTACAAAAACACAATCTATTTGACAATTGGTCTAAAAAAAAAACACTCACATGTCCCTTGTCACGGGCGACGTCGAGCGGCGTCTGGCCGCGCACGTTGGCAATTTCCCTATCCGCGCCCATCTCAAGCAGCGCCACCACCATCTCCCGGTCCCCGTTCGCCGCCGCCCGATACAAAGCCGTCCTCCCGTCCGCGCTCTTCGCGTCCTTATCCGCCCCTCCCTCCACCAACATCCTCACCATCCTCACGTGCCCCTTCCCCGCCGCCACGTGCACCGCCGTTCTCCCCTCCCTATCCCTCCCCTCCAACACCCCCTCCTCTATCATCCCCTCCACCGCCTCCCTCCTGTCCGCCGCCGCCGCCGCGTGCACCTCCCCCGCCGCGCGCGAGCGCGCCTGCGCCACCCCCGCCTCGCACAGCGCGGCGAGCACGTCCTCCCGCCCCGCGGCGGCGCGCACGAGCGCCGCCGCCTCCGCGGGAGCGAGCGCCGACGACCCCCGCCGCCTCAGCAACCCCCGCGCCGCCTCTGCGTCGCCGGTGGAGACGGCGTGGCGGAGGAGCGCGAGACCCACGTAGACGACGCGGAGCTTGACGTCGTAGGTGGCGGCAGCGGAGGAGGAGAACAAGGCCTTGACGGAGTTGGGGTGGCGGAGGTCGGCGGCGGTGACGGAGGCGACGGCGGTTTTGATGAGGAAGCGGTCGGAGGGGGAGCGGGGGAAGGAGGAGGGGAGGGAGGGTTGGGGTTTGAGGATGACGTGGAAGGAGGAGGAGGAGAGGGGGGGGACGAGGCCGGTGGGGGGGTTAACCAGGAACTTGTGAGGGGAGGAGGTTTGGACTTTGAAGGCTATTGGGGAGGTTGGGTGGAGGGATTTGAGGGTGACTTTGACTCTGCATTTTGTGTTTAGGGAGAAGTCAATGCAGATCTCTTGGTCTGAGACCTCCACAAGTTTCTCCATTTCAGGGGAGGAGCTGATTTTGGTGGTGGTGGTGGTGGTGTTTTAAATTGGGTTTTTCTTTAGGTGATGCTGCTGCTACAACCACCACATAGTTCATGAGAATGAGTACAAGAATGCCAACAGAGAAGGGATAAAGTTAACCTTTTTTTAATCAGAAGATGTTATTCTTTTTTATAGGTAAATGTTTTGGACTCTGGCGATTACACCATAAAAGAGGCTTTTGGGGGACTTCCAGGAAGTCTTGGTTAATTCTCATACCCATGGTCCCTACTCTTTTTCTTTTTTATTCTCTCCTTCCCTCCTCTCTTTTGCTTATTTAGCTGCTTTGACGTTCATTGTTATTACTAGAATAGTGAGAAAAATTATGTTTGGAGTCCTTCATTTCTAGTGTTCATTCATGAACATTCTATAAATATTTTTCTACGATTTCTCAATCTTAACTAGAGCTGTCTAATTGGCTTTTAATGTAACAACTCAAACTTTTGTATTGTTAGACTTTTGAGAAAAAAAATAATATGACCTGATTCATTAAAGAGGGACAGAGCCCTTTATATAATGATACAAGACCTATTACACGTGTAACACATTAATACACGTGTAATATAATAAGAATACTATACACATGTAATTTAACACCCCCGCTCAAACTCAAGGTGGATCAAACAACGTGAGTTTGCGAATGAGAGACAAGAATCTGGGAACTAGATGAGACTTCGTAAAGAAGTCTGCGATCTGCTCAGCAGAGGAAATGTGCGGAAGCGTCAGTGTCTGAGCAAGGAAGTGCTGATGAACAAAATGACAATCAATCTCAATATGCTTAGTCCTCTCATGAAAAACTGGATTGCTAGCAATCTGAATAGCACTCCGATTATCACAGTAAAGTAGAGTAGGACCTGTAACATCAACTCCAAGATCGACCAAGAGACGTCTGAGATGAACAATCTCTTTGGTCGTGATGGCCATAGCTCGATACTCGACTTCTGTGCTGTAAAGAGAAACAAAATCTTATTTCTTGCTGTGCCAGAAAATAAGAGAGTCTCCAAGAAATATGCAAAAACCAGTAGTGGATCGACGAGTAGTCGGATCTCCTGCCCAATCAGCGTCAGTGTAAGCTCGAAGAACCAGAGATGAACATGATGACAGATAGAATGATCTAGTAATAGTCCCACGTAAGTATCTAAGGATCCTTATGAGAGCACTATAATGAACCGAACGAGGAGCAGAGACGAACTGACTAACTATACTGACTGCATGAGCAATATCAGGTCTGGTAATGCAGAGATACACTAGCTGTCCCACGATCTGTCTGTATCGTGTAGGATCTAGAAGGAGCTCACCATCAGTAGGACGTAGCTTTACATGAAGCTCAAGTGGTGTGTCAACACGGCGAGTGTCAGATATAGCAGCACGATCAATAATATTTGCTGTGTACTTCTGCTGAGAGAGAAGAATCCCCCGCTTACTCTGAGCAATCTCTAACCCTAGAAAGTAGCGAAGAGTACCGATATCCTTCATCTGAAATTGACTACTGAGGTGGTGCTGAACAAGAGTAATACCAGCTGAGTCGTCACCAGTGATGATCATATCATCCACATATAGAAGTAGAATCACCCAACCTTGCGATGATGATCGCACAAACAAAGAGTGATCCTGAGAGCTCTCAACAAACCCAGCTGATAGAATAACACTGCGAAAACACTCAAACCATGCACGAGGAGCCTGCTTAAGACCATATATAGCACGCCGGAGACGACAGACATGCTGGGGAGGAGTACGAAAACCAGGAGGTGGGTGCATGTAGACCACCTCTGATAAGTCCCCATGAAGAAAGGCATTCTTCACATCCATCTAAAGGAGCGGCCAATGACGAGTCGCAGCAACTGCAAGAAGAGTGCGAACGGTGGTCATCTGTGCAACAGGGGCGAAAGTCTCCTCATAATCAATCTCATACTCCTGTGTGAAACCGCGAGCAACCAGACGAGCCTTGTGTCGTTCAATGGATCCATCAGGTCGATGTTTGACCTTAAAAATCCATTTATAACTGATAGGCTCAACACCGGTGGAAAGAGGAACAATATCCCACGTATGAGTCTCCTGAAATGCCTGAAACTCCTCATCCATGGCCTGTCGCCACTCAGGATGTTGAACTGTCTCTTGATAAGATTTAGACTCTCGATGTGTATGAATAGCTACAAGAAAGGCCTGAAGTTGTGGAGAATAAGAGTTGACTGTGGCAAAACCAAACTGATCATGGGGTCCACTATCAAAACTGAAACGGGCAGGCGGACGACGCTCGCGCTGGGGATAGCGAGTGCTACTACTCGGATCCACGGCCGGGAGGGGGGCGTCAGGCGCAGGAGGCGAAGCACCAGGAGAAGTATCTGCAGTAGAACTGAAAGAAGAAGGTAGAGAGTCACACTCTATCGAAAAAGGCTCAACCAGGGAAGGACTAGGAGGTGATTCAGGAAGGGGAAGAGACTCAATAACAGGACAAGGCTGAACAGAGGGAGACGTAGGAGAAGTGGATTCACGGGACGTAGACGAAAAGTAGGGAACATCCTCAACAAATGAGACATGACGAGCGAACAAAAAACGATGACCTACAGGATCATAACAACGATACCCCTTATGCTCGAAACTTATCCCTAAGAAAACACATCGAACAGACCGAGCAGAGAGCTTGTCACGAGCATGTGGAGGAAGAAGAACATAACACGTACAACCGAAAACTCGAAGACGACTGTAGTTGGGACGTGAAGAATAGAGGCGTTCATGAGGGGACATGCCAGAGAGAACTGTAGAGGGAGTGATATTTATGAGATAAATAGAAAGAAGGGCAGCCTCAACCCAGAAATGCTGTGGAACAGATGATGACAGTAGAAGAGAGCGAGTGATCTCAAGAATGTGACGATGTTTACGTTCGGCAACACCATTCTGTTCATGAGTGTAAGGACAAGACTGCTGAAAGATTGTGCCATGTGATTGAATCAGAGAGCGCATTGTAGAAGAAATAAATTCCTTGACACAATCAGAGCAAAATGTTTTAATGTGAGTCTGAAATGAAAGATTGTGCCATGTGATTGAATCAAGGTGTCCGAATAAGTCACGTGGACTGAGGGTGCTCTTAACTGTGGCACGCCAGGACGGCCAATCATCCACGGAGCTCAGAAGAAAGTCAGTCGAGCTCGGAAGAACATCACGAAATGACTCAAATGAGTCCACATGGACAGTTCGTTGAAGAGAAGTGTTGACCGACAACGTGGGATTCGGATCAATTTCATTTTTAGATGAAGACATGATCGAAATATCTTAAAGTAAGCCGAAATATGCATGAATGAGTAGACAACGAAAAACTGAACAAAACGAGTACCTGGATGACTAGATTCGGAGTCCGAATGAAGTCGTAACGGTCCAGAAAAGAAACGGGACAAAAACTGGCCGGCGGCAATCAGACGGTAACCGGCGGTGATCGGACGGCGGACGGCGACCGGCGGCGATGGACAGTGGACAGCGACTGACGACTGCCGGCGGCAAACGGACGACAACGGACGGTAATGGACAGCGGTCTCTGACGGGTCGGGTCGCGCCTGCAGATGGATCCAGGTCGAGAAGCTTCCGGATCCGGGTCGTCACCTGCTGATGGATCTGGGTAGGTGGGCCGGGCTGGGCGACCGGGTTCGCGAACAAGTGGGCTGGGCGACCGGATCCGCGAATGGGCAGGTGGGCCGGGCTGCACGCGGACGGGCAGATGGGCTGGGCGATCGAGTCCGCGAACGGGCTCACGTGGGCTGCACGCGGACGGGCAGATGGGCTGGGTGACCGAGTCCGTGAACGGGCACGTTTGATTTTCCCGGATGTGCTGGGATTTCTCACGAGATTCCCGAGAGCGGACGGGGCTGGATCTCACGCGCAGACGGGATCTCACGCGCGGACGGGCGGGATCTCACGCGCTGACGGGATCTGCCAGGGCACGCTGGGGCAGGATCTGCTGTCGGGCTCGCCCGAGCGGGATTTGCCGGGCTGCTGCGCGCGGACAGGCGGGATCTGCCAGGCGGATCTGCTGCGGCGCGGACGGGGCTGCCGCTCGGATGAGCACGGACGCACGGACGATGATGACGATGACGACGACGTCACGAACACCGCACGCACGGACGACGATGACGACGAACAACGACGATGTAACAAACGTTGAATCTCAACAAAGATTCGAAAAAAAAAATTTATTTGAGGTCTTAAAGGGGCTCTGATATCATGTTAGACTTTTGAGAGAAAAGAATAATATGACCTGATTCATTAAGAGAGGGACAGAGCCCTTTATATAATGATACAATACCTATTACACGTGTAACACAGTAATAATATATGTGTAATATAATAAGAATACTATACACATGTATTTTAACATGTATTATAAGAAATCACATAGTTCTTGTTTTTCAATGGTTTCTACTATGCACATTTATAAATCATAAGTGATAAATAAGATAAATATATGAAATCATTTTCAGATGTCTTTATCATTAACAGAAAAGTACACAGTCAAAAACTTATATTAGGTGTGAAGGCGATGACCACAATTTGTATTAGATTTCTCAATAATAAAAATACAATAAAACATTCAAATTAAATAAAAATTGGATTATGAAGATACTAGATGTACAGTTTAACAGACAGATGTATGTTCGACTTATTGTAACATGTGACAGTGACTTTATTATAGGAGAAACCCAAGAAAGTGAGATGGGGCTTACAGATAAGAAAAGAAACCAAGAGAGTGATGTTGAATTGGAAAGTTGTGGAGAATGAGACAGGAAAACTGTGCTATGAGAAGAATCACATGTCCTGTGTTGTAATAGTACAACATCTTGTTAGGGTTTCTTCTGATGATAGGTATAATTATATTTGTTGAGATACTGGATATCATGGATTCTCTGACTGTGAAGAATGTGAGCAGATTGTGCTTTTGCTGACAACCTATCATAACTGGAAAAAAAAAATTGTGTAAACTGTAGACTGTCTTCTTTGACATTAATCTGAAAGGTTACAAGGTCTCAAGTGGGGGTGACAAGAGAAATAAAAAATACATAACGGGAAATGTTATATGAGAGATGGGGTTCATGGGAATCTTTTTACAAGGGGAACAAAATTTTAGTTTAGGATTAAATTAGGAAGTTGATATAATCAGTAATATAATTTTAGCCTCAATTATCATTTCAATACGTGTATGTATTCATTTGAAAGATACACATGGATCATGTACCTTCCAAATGAATATATATATCTTTTGTTATTTTTTGAGATGAAAAAATAAAACTTATGGTCAGTTTTTTTTTTCTATGGTCAGTTGATCTACCATATACACAATTCCAGATTTATATATAGAGTTCATATGGATTTGGTAATATCTAGATAATTTTCTATGATGAGGAATTTCAATATCAATCACTTGAGAAAGTCCCACATGGATGCTCCAAATCATCCACAAAACCTGCATCAAATGAATCTGAGGGGATTTCCAAACTCAGACCTATTAAAAAAACAGTACTCTTAACCAAAATTCTACACGTAGGGCTGGTAAACGAGCCGAACGAGCCGAGCTTTGACATGTTCAAGCTTGACTCGTTTATAAACGAGCCGAGCCGAGCTGAGCCGAGCCGAACTCACAAGCCTCAACGAGACTAACATTCTTCTTCATTTTAGGGTTTTTAGGATTTGAAAACAAAATTTTAGCCTAAATGAGCTAAGTTCATGAGCTTAAATGAACATAACTTTGTATTAATTTAATATTCTGATTTTATAAAGGAGTTTAGTTAAGCTTTAACTAAGTTTTTATAACACAAACAGATCGAATTTGAACATAAAATGAAGCTCGATACAGGTCCCGAGCCTAACCGAGCTTTAAAACTTGTTCAAGCTCGCTCATTTATCTAAACGAACGAGCCTGAACGAGCTCAAACCGAGCCGAGCCCGAGCGGCTTGATTCGTTTACCAGCCCTATCTACACGTGTGGGTAATGTATTTTCAATTAAGAAATGACACATTCAAATGGTGGTGGTAAGTGAACAAGAAGTGGAATAAGTGCTATCTTGGGATATTTATGCCCCTTATTCAGTTTGGTCTAGGAAATAAAAGAGCAAGTATTGAATTATAATTGTACTGCTCTGTGTGTGTGTGTGTGTGTGAATGGGGCTCGTGAACATGTCCTTCTCGAGACCTTCCATGCTATACTTGTTGTTTTGCTCTAGGTCCAATAAGAGGAACAAAACCTGTGAACAAAACACCATCAGCTTTTTAGGTGGGGGTATTTCTTTGTAGCTGGGGATGGAGAGAGAGTTACAGGCCCCACTTCTTAACTGGGAGGCATATGAAGCAAGAATTGCTCCATCTTCAATCAAAATTATTAAAAAAAAATTTGGGAGAAGAATCAATATCCCAAAAAATCATAAAATATTTGACACAGACCAAACAAAAAAATGATAATATGTACATTTAAAAATGATAACACTTGATAAGATTACATGTCATCTTTTCATTGGTTTAAAATGAGCTTGTTAAAACATGGGTCACAAATTGGGTTACTGGATCAGCATTTTATGGATTATATGGTGTTCTTACTATTTGGTGTTGAGTCATGTTTATTCTTTAATGAGAAGGCTAACAAGGGTAAGCACAGAATATAACGATGTGCAAAATTAAAATAATTAATATAATTTTCTTTTGAGTTTTTTTATTTTTAAGTCCCCGTAAACCATAGGATTTAAAGATCGATCTCTCACTTCTTCATATTTTGATGTTAGTCTCTAGGGTTTTGGTTTTAATTCCTGGGAGGGACCTATCCCTAAATTATTTGCTTTGTTTTTAGTCAATGGGAGAGACTAAAACCGAACATATCATTTAAATCGGGAGACTAAAACTAAATTATGAAGAAGTGAGAGATCAATCCTTAAATAGATATGTTTACAGAGACTTAAAACTAAAAAATCATTTTCTTTTTTTTTATGACAAGGATGCACAAACCACCGACAATATTTTGTGAGTCATGCAATCATTTTTGCCATCCTAACATGTTTTAAATTTTATTGAAGATGTATACTTTTATCTTAAAAAAATATTATATATATTTAAGGGTTAAATTCATATAACCCTTGAAAGTTAGCATATATCCATATTCTTCCGCATTTTATCGAATGTCCATATAACCCCCCTATTAATTTCATTAAATGCATTTAACCCCCTATTATTACCTGTCAAACCACTGCTATAGTTAATTTAACCTGATTTATGAAAAAGACCAAAGTATCCTCCACTCCATTTGTAAGCCTAACAGGTTGAAAATAAACTAATCTCTCCCAAACAAAGCCATTGGCGCTGTCACCTCTCCCAATCAAACTCTCTTTGCCTCTCTCTCCACCTACCGCTGGTCAAGACTCAAGATTGAAAATATGAAATCAAATGACAAAAACCAATCGAAAAACCATTTGAACTTGAAAAAAAGGAGAGAGAATACAAATTTTGCAAGGAATGGTGAACAATGGAACAAAGTGGATTTTGTTTTCCAATGGAAAAAGAAAGAATTGAAAAGGGTTTAATTGGGACTGTTGGGGAAGAATAAGGACAAAAGGAAGAAAAAAATGAATATTTTTTTTAGTGAAAAGAGCATTTCAATAATTTGTTTAGGTCTTTTTGAATTTATTTTTTTAAAATCAAGGATATATATATATATATATATAGGGAAGTGATTCGGTGCAGGAATGCGGTCGTACGGGAAGCGATCACGGGCCATTGATCACCGGTCCATCGCATCGGACGGTCGGGTGCGATTCACATCGACCGTTGGATGCGATAGACCCGCGATCGAACGATCGACGTCGTTTCCCGTATTCCCGCATTCCCGTACTGAATCACTCGACTATATATATATATATATATATATGAATTCATTACCCCGTTAAATAAAGGAATATTCCTAGCATATTCCTTTTTTTTTTACGGCAAATTAACTTGTCTAGTGCACAATATAGGGGGTTATATGGATATTATATAAAATGAGGGGACAACATGGATATACGCTAAACTTATTTTTAGGGGTTATATGCATTTAACCCTATATTTAAATGAATTTATGCATACCTTCTTACATTTTCCAAATCGAGTATACATTGATATTGAATATACATTCGAGTATATATTTCACATGGTTTGTTAGGACCATAAGAATGATTGAGGGAAAGGGCATATTATGATATGATAGTGTATTTCAAAATGAAAAAATAATCCATACACTATGATAAAATCTTATATACTATCATGACATATTATATGCTATGCTATCGTAAGTGTACAAAGTTATAAAACATGCTATAAAAATGACTGAGTATATCAATACTCAAAAATAATATTTAAAAAATGATAGGTTTTGTATCAAAGCTCAAAAAATAATATTTGAAAAATGATAGGTTTAGTCCCATTAGCCTGTACATATTTTGATTTTTTAAAAAATATATGATTAGCTAATAGAGTACATTTTTTAAATATAAAATAGTGTACATACTTATACAAATTGAATGCATATTTTTTTAATTTATTCATAATGGAGTATTTCATGAGATGGTGAAGCATACACATTTGTTGTTATGTTATCGTGTGTGTTTCATTCTAGGTAGTAAAGAAAACTTTAAGCCCTCGTTTGTTTTGGGTATAAGCCCATGGATAACCCTGAATAAGAATTTTGGTATGCTTGTTTACCCTAGATAACTCCTAATAAAGTATGTCAGAATAAACTGGTATAAAGTGGTATATGGATTTCAATCAACCCCTGGAATTAAAGTTATTCTAGGTTGTTCCACCAAAGAATATGTGAGCCTACTGTCAAATTAACAGTCATCACCTCTTATAAATCACCTGTCAAATTAACTATCATTATACATACTTTATTCACATTTTATCCAAACAACAAAACATTTATTCTTACGTTTATCAACGAGAATAATTCAAAACACAATCAAACTCAAAATCATTTTATTTTTATTTATACTCACTTATGCTTTGATAAATGTATACTTGTCATAAATCTCATCCCCGTTCCAAACGGGGGCTTAGGCATCTATAATTTTTGAGCTTTGATAAATTGATATATCCAATCCTAAAAATGAGCTCCTCGTCAGGCCCTTTTTATTTTTGCGAAGAAAATTTTTTTTAATCAAATTTTCCCTTATCAACGAGCAACAAAACTCGAACTCAAGACCTCTCACTAAATAAGGGCACCTTTCCCATCCCACCAAGAAAAGATATGTACTTATACAATTTAGAAGAAAATCATACACACATATATACATGACATCAACAAAAAGTAACGGCCATTTTAGGATTGGGTGTATCATTTTCTATAATTTTTTAAGAAAATTTGAGGTCTCCCCGGGCCGAAAGAGGGATATTTTGTCCACCTATGTTCAGGACCGAACAATTGGACAATTAGGGGTGGTAAACGAGCCGAACGAACCGAGCTTTGACCTGCTCAAGCTCGGCTCGTTCAGCAGCAGGCTCGGCTCGGGCTCGGCTCGGCTCGGGAACGAGCTTCATTTCGTGTTCAAGCTCGGCTCGTTGGGCTCGTGGAAAGCTCGGTTAAAACTCGGCTCGGCTCGTTTGTTAAACAAGTTAAGCCAAAACTCGAATCGAGGCTCGGCTCGGGCTCGTTTAGCTAAAAAAAACCTTGTTTAACATTCAAAAAGTCACATTTCACAAATCATAACACCTTATATATGTGAAAATAACATAAGCTCGGGCTCGGGCTCGGCTCGGGCTCGGTTCAGGCTCAGCTCGGTTCCCTTTTTTCTATTAAGTAAACGAGCTCGTCCAGGCTCGGGCTCGGCTCGGCTCGGCTCGGGCTCGGCTCGTTTACAAACCGAGCTTTAAAAATTATTCAAGCTCGGCTCGTTTATCTAATCGAACGAGCCTGAACGAGCTTTAACCGAGCCGAGCCCGAGCTGCTCGGCTCATTTACCAGCCCTATGGACAATAGGGGGAAACTCCCACTATTGTACCCAAGGAGCAAGTCTTTATTTTTTTTATTCTGCCTTTTATTCTTCTTGGATGCATAGATGGGAGAGTTGGGCTGCTGAGGATGAATCCTCAGTAGCTATTGTGAATTAGGGAAGTTGGATGTGCTGAGGCAGCTTCAACACCAGGGCTAGACGTGGGGATGGAGACACTCCACCCAAGGTCATGCATTATGAGGAAGGAAACTCCACTCGGAGTACATATCCAAATATCCAAAAAATATACGTATCCAAAATCCAAACTCGTAAAAATCCAAATCTGAATAGTAATATCTGTATGTTTCATCTAACAATGTATATACTTAATTAGCTAAATGGGATTACACGCCTGGTCACACTATTCAAGTGTCGCCTCCATTACATAAGTTTTGGCTTTGGGCCAAGACCCAAGTTTAACTGTAATTAGGTTGCATATAAAGATTGTGTGACAATGCTTAATATTCCTGACATTCATGTAAGTATATAGTTCTAATAGGATGCCGATAAAGACAATCCTTAAATGCAATCCCAATTAACGTTAAACTGAACCTCAGCCCAAACTAATGAGACTTGGATTTCATGCATGCAGGGTATTGATATACTCAGTCACTCACTCCTGCAGTCCCCACTTCCCTCTATTCTAAAAAGACTTCAAAATTTAAACTATCCTTACAGACTGCAAAAAGAAAACGAAGAGACAGATGACCCCAATGCAACTCGAAACATACCTTATGACCCAATTTTTCTGCCACATATGAATGCCCTTATCATCACTCAAGAAAAAATGGATAACACTGGAGGAGCATGCATAGTTGTAACCAGAACTGTAAAACCATGATTTTATTTTCCTAAAATGAATTTCAAATTCTTTTGGTATTACGTTGTGCTGGTATCAGTTCTGTTTGAACTTCATTCCAAATCCATCTAAATCATTGCAGTATGTCATGCTGAGATTCAAACATTTTTTATGACAATAAATAAGAACCTAACATGGTGGACTTATCTCATATTTTGTATGGTCAGTCACAAATTCCATATCCTTGTCGAGGTCATGCTGAATTTGGCACATGCCCTCTAATCAAATCACTTGATTTTCTGGAGTCACAGCATTGACTGCATGGATATACTATAAGTATGGACAGCTCTGCTTGGCATGTGTGCAGTGATGGCACTTATTAAGCCAGGTCCACCACTCCACCTTAATGAATATATGGGCAGGCTGATGGTGTCCTGACTATTCTTATATTTCATCAATATCAGTGAAAGCTCCTTGTCCCACTTATGTGGAGGATTCATTAATACCAGCATGCCATGAATTGCTATTTAGAACAAATTTTTTTTTTTTGGAGTAAAAACGGTAGGCCATCACCTTCGTATTAGATATGAAGAAATTTAGAACAAATTTATAATGAACTCAATTCTTGAATTGTAAGTAGGCATGGCAATGTGTTCATCTGCATTTCAAATCAAATTTGCCTCAACTATATCCAGCTCTGTTTGAAATTCATTCCACATCCATCTAAATCATAAATCATTTCAAGGAAGAACTGCATCAGACGAATTGCTTCCATGGTTGAATATAGTTTGACACTACGAATGAAAACTCTAGTTGTGCTATGCAGTTAGCTCCTAAGGGTGAAGAAGGCAGCGCCCCCGAAAGGGTAAACTATATTTGCTTTTTTCATACATGTCAATTCTCACTTGTAATGGCATTTTTTAAATTCTTACGCTATGTGTGGGGGCGTTTTAGTAATAAATCTAGTTAGAATTTAGATAATAAAAATTCTCTCTTCTTTCTCCACGTACAATCTTTTGTAGAACCACATAAAGCTCTACTTGTATGATTGTACATATGTTTTTCTTTCTTCTCCAATTCAATTCGGAGGCCTATTTTTCAACATATTATGCTAAGATTCAAACAGTAAGTGAACTGAGGCGGCACATAAAGCTGAATAACAAGTTTCACTTTCAGAGAAAATCTCAACAGAGCAAATTTTTTAGAGAATGCATCATAATTGATCAAACTATAATGACACCACCTTTATTTAAAAAAAGACACATTTCTACACACAAGACCAAGTATGCAAAATCAAACACTGATCAATAAGCAAAAACACAAGCTTCAGACGAGTAATCGCGAACAATCTCACCTTCGTCCGTCGCACTCACCTCGCGGTAGTAGCAATCGCCAACCTCCTCCCCAACGTACCTCAAACTCTGCCTCGTCGTCGCCGCCCCCTCCAACACGGAGTGGTCCTCCACCCGCATCCACCCGTCCGAGACCTGCTCATTTGAAATACTAGCAACCAAGCTTCGCCCCATCACAGACGACGACCTCTTATGCGATGCAAGCATTGCGTGCGAGAGGTTCGTCCTCGACAAGTAACGTGTCTTATCACTCTCGGGCAATGTTTCGGTCTCGATCGTGAGCGGGTACGATCGCGTTCGCTTCATCATCGACACGGATTTGCCCGAGCCGGTCTTGACTCGAATTCTTGTCTCGGATTTGTGTTCCATCTTGGTTTGCTTGTGATTCCCCTCTCGATCAATCTTGATTTTGCTCTTGAACTTGAATTTATGCTGAACGATGGTCGTCACGTTCCCGAGAACCGACGAGTTCGCCCACCCCGCGAAGACCAACCGCCTCTCCGCCTCGATTTCGAACTTCCCGTCCAAACCGGCGAACTCCGTCTCGAGATCGATCGACACATACGGGGCTCTGTATTCGGTGACCTTTGCTTCCACAACCGACGATCCCTGGTCGAGCCAGACGTGGAGGTTCGCGTCGACGAGCCAGTACGGCTCGGCATCGGTCACGCCGAGCCCAAACGCGTGAGCCCCCCCGTCCGCAATCGACCCGACGAACGGCGTCAGGTCGAGCTCGTACGAGGGGACGTCGAACGCCCCGATCCCGACGACCGCCGACCAGAACAGCGGGACGATCCCGCCCGTGTACACCACCGGGAACGGCACCACCGACCCGACGACGGCGCCGTCGACGGTCGCGACGATCTCCCGGAACGCGCCGCCGCCGCGTCCGGTCAGGAGTCCGTTCGCCTCGATGTACTCGTCCGGCGGGTTCGAGTACCAGAACTCGTCGTCCGAGTGCGGCGACGCGTAGATCTCGAGCACAGCTTTGTAAGCGTTCCTCGGAAGCTCGACAGCCTTCGCTCGGGTCTCCGATCCGGAGATCCTGAACCAGGATCCGCCGTCACCGTCGGATTCCGATATCGGGATCACCAGATCCGCCGCTTCCGAAACCCTAGATTTTTCGTCCTCGTAGAGGACCAGAGAAATGTTGACGCTGTAGACGCCGGTGTAGACGTCGTTGACGATGTTCTCGAGCATCACAGAGAGGTTCGCCGGTGGTCCGGTGAACAGGGAAGCGTAGCGAGTGACGTCCTTCCGTACGGTCCAGCGCACGCCGGACTCGGTGGGCTCGGCGGTGCTGGTGCGGAGGAGCTCGACGCCGCCGAGCCAGACGGCGGCGATGCGGTCGTACTGGTCGCCGGCGGAGGAGGCGGAGAAGAGGAGGACGGCGCGGGTCCATTGGAGGAGGTCAGGACAGGCATCGGACGGTGGGGAGAAGGGGACGGTCGTGGGAGGGGATCCGACGGTGTTGGCGAAGTCGTGGGAGAGGAGAGTGATGGAGCAGTTTGGACCGTTGGATGGGATCGGGAGCGTGAGTTCTAGTAGTTCGGTGGTTGAATTGTGGCCGTTGGATTTGGGGGAGGTGCGGAGGAGGTGTTGTGGGGATGGGGAGGGTGTATGATTGATTAGGATGCACTCGGAGATTCGGGTGTAGAATATGATGATGAGGAGAAGACAAAACAGAGGGCTTTTTGTGATCATTGTAATGGAGAGAGTGATGAAACAGAGAGTGAGGCAGTTTTTTGGGAAGCAATTTCAAGAGTTGGTTTTTTTAATTAAATATATGTGATTGGACATTTTTAGAGGAGGATTTGTTTTGTAAACTAGTCTATGGAGTTTGTTTTTTTAATTGAAATCAGACAAGATAGGAGAAAAATGAAGCAGAGAGTGGTCAATTTTTTGGGAAGCAAATAAATAATAATATAAATGAATAAATAAATAAAAAGATGGTTATGGGAGTTTTTTTATAGTGTAAACTAGATCTATGGAAGTTTTTATAATTGAAATCACACAACATGGGGTAGGTCAATCTTTAATTGGTGTATTTAAAAGTAGAATAAATGCACCACCACTCACTTGGTGAGTTGAGAATCTTGAGATGCACATGCACCCTCCCATTCATTTCGGGAGGTTCAGCCTATGTTGTTCACCTCATTAGATGAGAAATTGGGAACTATGGAGATGAAATTAGTCAAAATTAAATAGCCAGAGATCGGGTTGGAGTAATTTATTTATACTTGATTCTGTTGGTCTAATAGTGAAGGTAAACAATGAAAATAATAATAATAAATTGGGAGTTGGGGGATTTTATTTTCTATCAAACCATAGCCTGTGATGTTGTTGTGATGATGATGAATTTGGAATATATGTTTTTTTTCATAATCAGGTTTTTGTAGTTTTATGGTTTTAAATAACATTTTTTTATGTGAAACCAAAATTAGATAAGCAATGATATCTCATTTATATGTACTTCATTAAAATAAACATGTAAGTTTTCACTTATACAAGTGAATTCATACAATTTATTATAATATATATTTCATTTTTATGAAATATGTGCTTTGTTATATAAAATATATACATTTAAAAAAAAATGAAAGCACAAAAGGACTACATTCATGTAAATTGATTCTAACATTTTCAAGGTCCATATGCAACCTGCAGAGATGTAGGAGGCAGGAACAGCAGTCAGGGCGAAGGGAAGATAGGAGCGTGTCAATGAAAATCTCACATAGTATAACTGCCAGGTACATGAACAATATGGTTATCACACAATCAACCAGTCAATTTTTAAAGGAATGAGGGTTTATGTTGAGTATACGAAGGATGTGGCGGTACACTTCACATTGGATTGGGGTAAGGGTCCCCCCCCCCCCCAAAAAAAAAATCCCGAGGCAGCCCGGCCTAGGCTCATAGGGCCAAACCCCGGCCTGGGCCGGCCCTACCTATTTTTCAGGGCGGGCCGGGTCCAGGCCCGTTCGGCTGGCCCACAAGCGTGCGCCCAGGGACCCGGCCCGTAGGTCTATTGGGGCAATCCAATAAATGAGTTACATGTAATTTTATGTAATTTTTATTTGAATTGTGGTTGAATCATGTAAATTATTAACATTTGGGCAAAACTATTCCCACTACCCGAGTTACCATTTTCCACCACCTAAAATTACGAAAATGTCATTATTTTTGTAATTTTTTCGTCTTCCTTTCCCACTACGCAGTTCGACAGCGTCTAGTCGAAGTGTTCTTCACTGGGACGACAGAGGTCTGTCGAACTGTCTGAATAAGTGTCGACAGAGGCCCAGTCGAAGTGTGTTTCACTAAGACGACAGAGACCCGTCGATCTGTCTGAACAAGTATCGACATGGATGTGTCGAACCCTTCAAAACAACAACTTTCTTCTAAGAATTAATCAATTATACAATCATTTAAGTCCTTATGAAAAACAAAAATGTCATTTAAGTTATTTAAGTCTTTTTGAAAATTATTCTTATATATATATATATATATATATATATATATATATATATGTAAGTATAAGAAACAAAAATATCAAACATATAGTTATTTAAATCAAATAAACAGTAAACATTTCATATAGACAAAAAACATTATTTTCTTTTCTAAACAAGTGAAATCTTTTTATAAACAAACTCCACTTGTTTAGAAAAGAAAATAATGTTTTTTTTCCTATATGAAATGTTTATTGTTTATTTGGTTCAAATAACTCTTTGTTTGATATTTTTGTTTCTTATACTTAAATAAATATATATGTGAATGATTTAAAAAAAGACTTAAATAACTTAAATGACATTTTTATTTTTCATAAAGACTTAAATGATTGTATAAATGATTGATTCTTAGAAGAAAGTTGTTGTTTTGAAGGGTTCGACACATCCATGTCGACACTTGCTCAGACAGATCGATAGACCTCTATCGTCCTAGTGAAACACACTTCGACTGGGCCTCTGTCGACACTTATTCAGACAGTTCGACGGACCTCTGTCGTCCCATTGAAGAACAATTCGACTGGACGCTGTCGAACTGGGTAGTGAGAAAGGGAGACAAAAAAAAAAAAAATAATGGCATTTTCGTAATTATAGGTAGTGAAAAAAATAAGTGGGGTAGTGGGTCTGCCCTTAACATTTATGTAAGTCTCAACCTAATTAGTACATGTAGTTATTTAATTTTTCAGGTAATTAATTTTAAAAATTCAATGGATATAAATATTTTTTTGAACATTATATTTTCAATTTTGTGTTATTTTAACATTTATATACAAATGAACTAACTTAAAATTAAAAAATCAAAAGAAATAAAATGTTTAAAATTTGGGCTCACAGACCCGCCCGTGGACCAGAAGCTCAGGCCTAGCCTGTTAGGCCCAGGCCATGGGCCCTTTTTTTGGCAGCGGCCAGCCCTGGCCCGCTAACCAAGCAGGCCCATTGCCCTGGGCCTAGGGTCGGGCTCGACCCGTTGCCGATGCCTAGATTGGGGTAAATTCATTTCCGGAGTGGACCCCGTTCTAGGTGCATGGAGATTCGCTTCTTCTTGCTTACTGTTTTTCTTCTTCTTCCTCCACTTTCAATTTTGTATTGATTTTGTTTTAAATTACAATACAATTTCTATCTTTAGCTAATATAAAAATTCAGTCTAAATTTTCATACAGTATAGTTGTTTTTTCCCCCTTTTTAGGTAAGATCGAATTATGAAAAGAACGATTGTTATACTCGGTCTTTTTCTCAATCTCAAATGTAATCTCCATATATCTCATTAGTTCATCCACTCACTGAATTGTGTTTATACATCGCTGAAAAAAATTTCAAATTTTTTTTTATGGATCAAACAATTTAATTCATTCGAGTGTATACTTCACCTTACAATTACATATCTCATTAGATAAGATATATGATTTAAAAAAATAAAAATAAGAAGGCTACATCTGAGGCTGAAAATGAGACTTTTTCCTTCTCAAAATCAGCTCCTAAAGCTATCCTTCTTAAGCAGCAATTTCAGTCTGGCCAATATGCAACCTATTCATTGAATTGCTGCGCTTTCCAGTTTCCACGGCTAAAGATGGTTATATTACCAAGGTTCTGACTGATGGAGCTTAGAATTGAATGCATGCAAACAGGCTTAAAGGAAAGATTGACCAGGATATAATATGCAACATAAGAATCTACTGTAATGCCCAAGATTTAGGACTTTGATACACTATCCCTAGATATAGTTTTATTTTTAACCTCGGGTTATATGCATTTGAAAGTCACAGTAAAGAACCAATTCATGTATAAATGCATATTACCTCCAACTAAAAGGCAGAACTAAAAGTTGGGCTAAAACAGAACTAAATGTAACACTTTTTCCAAATTTATACAGCCATATATTTGTCCTGAGGCATTATTTTTGTGGATTAGGCTTATTAATTTGGATAGGGGAATGATGTGAATACGATACCACATTATAATCGAACAAGGAATGATAATATGTGTTTAAATGTGGGCACAAGAGGAATGATAATTGGCATTTAAACTTGGTACTTTTGGATCCACATTCTAAATGCGATGATTCTCAAAATCTATCGAGCTTTTGAATTTTTTACAATGTGGGATGAGCATTTGGAAATAAAGTTTAGATTGAATATGATTCTTACAAAAATAGAATCTTAAAAAACTGGATAAATTCATTTGCAAAAGCTAAAATCTTTTTTAAGACTTTGACTAGAAGCTAAAAGTTAATACCAAACATGTCAGTTTACATGCAAAACAAGTACTAGATTTTATCAAATGACTGTCTCAAAATCTGTGTTTCATAAAGCGTACAAAATCATTAAAACCTCAAAAACCGTGTATAAAACAACTAAAACCTAAAAACCGTTTTTCAAACTATGTTTTCAAACGCACCCTAAAGAGAAATTTCCAAATGCATAATAGAACTAAATAAACTACCACAGGTTGATTCAGATCCAGAACAATTTTTGTTTTAAAAATAAACCCACATGGCTCTAGAAGGCCATCCTGTGCTTAATTAAGATTCTCAAACTGTCAAACATGAACCATCCGATCGACATCGACTGGTTGTCTAAGGCCAAGGCTCCAATCTTTGCAAACCATTCAGCCTTTGACTGGACTTTCAGAAGCTTAAACAAGACCTAATCAGCATTATGAACCAACATCAAATTTTACAAACCATAGCATCTGCACTCCTCAAATAAGACATGACAACAACCCTTCCAAAATATTAGGTATCTCACAATGGATTAGACATCTCACAGTCCTATCATATATCACACATAACAGACAAGTTTAACAGTGATTCACATCCCAACAAACTCATAAACCATCCACAATAACAAGTCAAAACCTGTAAGAACAGACAATCAAATGGACTGCACCAAAATGGGGCCAGACTATATACAATTATATTCACAGGTGGTGCCCGTGTCACTTTTGGTACCACTTTCAGGACCACAGCAGGTTCAGCTGACCCCAATTCAATAACAAATTATATGTCACACACACTAGAGAACAAAATGGAGAGAAACCACAAAAGAACATCAAACAATAACATGTGAAATCCCATCACAAGAGTCAGATTCAGATCTGGTCAAAAGCAAGACTTGCATTTTTTTTTCAAAAGAAGATACAACATGAAGACAGTTGTGTCAAACAAAGTGGATGCTATATTAACCATTATGTGTTCATCTAGTTACATATAAGTAAAAGAGTGATGAGCAAAGAAGAACCTTAGAGAAGCTCGCTTCACTGTTTCACATTCGATCTTTGCAAGATCGAGAGGATTTCAGAGAATTGAGGGCGCTTGGAAGGGCAGTTGTTCCAGCATTTTGTCATCAGTAACCTTAGGACTTGAGGGCAGTCCTTTGGTATATCAGGTCTCAGCCCGCACGCTGCAATCCCCACAGCGGCTTGCACCGGTGAGTAGGAAGAGTATGCGGACTCGCCCGTCACCATCTCCCACACCACCATTCCAAAACTGTACACATTGCTCATCCACGTCTCCGTGACGGTCTCTGGGTCGCCCGCAATTATCTGCATTTATTCAAAAGGTTATCATCATCAATTTATCAACGAATACTTGAGCTATTTTTGAAGTGCGCAATTACACTCCGACACGTCTGCAATCATTCTTGCAAACCCCATGTCACCTAACTCTCTCTACAAAATCACATAATGCAATGCACACTATTATGAAAAACTAAAAAAAAATGTATACATTCAATTCATTATGTGCTTCAAATTTTGTAAAAGAATATACTTCATTAGACAAGTATATACTTCAAAAAAAAAATTAATATGTGTATTCCGCAAAAGTGACTACAAGAATGACTAAGTCCTCGTTTTAAGCATGATCATATGCAACCAACGCCAACATATTCCTCTAAGCAAGCATGGAAATAGACAAAATATAGTTTTGAAAAGCAATTAGAGCTAACCTCAGGAGCGAGCCAACGATAGCCGGCCGTCTCATACTCCATGATCTCACCAGCTACACTCTTGGAAGCAATGACAACACCCATGTCCCCTACACAAGCATTTCCCTGCCTATCTAACAGGATCCTCCTCGTGTTGAGGTCCTGATAAGCGACCCCATGGTCGTTCATGAACTTCATAGCCTCCGCAACATCTGTGGCGATCCTGACCACCTCCTTCACCTGGATCCTCCGGTTCCTCTCCAATGCATCGTGCACCGAACCTCCCTCCATCGCTCTCGTTACAACACACATCCCCTGATCCCCGTGGACCGTCAAACCGTACATTTGGAGCACATTTTTGTGCCCTGAAGTCATCAACTCCAACAAGTCCCTCCTCACCTCGATTTCATAAGCACTCCCTGTTTCGCACCCGCGAAGTTTCTTGATCCAAACCTTCTTCCCTCTATACACTCCTCGGAATGAGTTGGGTCCTATTCGATCGGAAAACTCTACAAGATTCGGGGGGAGCATCCACCGACCAATCTCATCCCCGCCCGACCGGACTGTCTGCCACTCATCCACTGATACCACAAATGATGGATCCGATGCCCCCATTGACACCGAGTCCCGATCATGCACCATTGAATCTCCACCACCACCAATTTCATCCTCCCGTAACATGCCATTCTCCTCTTGACAGCCGCAAAGGCCAAATGGAAGCTTCACATTGTTCTTTGAAGGCTTCTTAGACGCAGATTTCAAGGCGGATCCAATCCTTGATTTGAATTGCTTCTCATGACCCACTTGGACCAAGAAGACAGCGATCCCCAGAGTGAGGCCTTTCTTCTCAAAGATCTGAACTTTCTTGCAACAGATGGCAGAGCTGTCGAGGATCCCCGACACGGATGACAAAGAAATCGTGGAATTGCACGCGAATGTGAGCTTGAACACCGTAGACCCTTGGCCGTCCGATTGAGAGTCGTCGTGGTTGGAGAGTTCTTGGATGTCGATCGCCGGGTGATCATCAGCTGATGCCTGCTCGATCAACTTGATGTGGAGCAGGACGTCCTTCATATCGAAACCCACCTGTGCATAACTAGTAAAAACGAACAAAAAATCAAATTTTGATTAATACAGAACCAGATTTGAATATCAACAGAGGTTATAAACCAGTCATTTTTGCAAATGGGTTTTCATCAAAACTTGAAACAAGACGCCTTTATCAATGTAGATGACTGGATTTGCAGATTTTTCAAATGGGTTTCAGAACCCGAGAAGGATTGAAAAAATATCAAACTTCAATCAATATTTGTCATTAATCAATCGTTTTGTCAAATGGTTTTTTCATCAGAACCTAAAAAATAATCTTTTGATCAATGAAAACGACTACATTTGCAGATTTCCCAAATGGGTTCGCATTAAACTAAAAAAAATAGATCGATGGGAGTGTAAGAACAACCTGAGAGGGAGCGAATCGAAGTGGCGGCGGACATTGGAGATGAGCTTCTCGGGAAGCTGAGACCCCGGGTAGAGCTGGGTCAGGTGACGGACGACGACGCCCCAAGCGGCCTTGGCCGTCGAATCGGACGAAGAAGAGGAGGACGCGTCGATGATGTTGAGGGAGGACTTGAGGGAGGCGATGGCGGAGGAGGAGAGGCAGCGGAAGCGTTGGTGCCATCGCTGCTTCTGGACAGTCGATGGGGGCGAGGTGGGCTTCGATGGTGGGGAAGATGTTGAGGAGGAGGTGGTGTTGGGGAAGGGGAAGGACTCGGACCTGTCGTGGGTCTTCATGAGGACCTGCTCCACTGCGTCTTCGTCTGTGCTGGGTCTCCCTGACCAGCACTCCAAAGCAGCTGCCATGGCTGATGAGAGAGAGAGAGAGAGAGAGAGAGAGAGAGAGAGAGGGTTGTGCTTGGGGAGGTTATATGGGTTGGGTTTATAAGGGGAAAGGAGAATGGAAGATTGGAAAAGAAATGGTGAGGAAAAGAAGGGTTTTTTGGGATGTTTTGGAAGAGAGAGAGTGGGTTTTTTTGAGGAAGTTTATATGGGTTTCTTCGCTCTCTCTCTCTCTATTTATTTTTTAAGATAAGATTCATGGAGAATGGGGCCTAGTATGGGGAGGGAGGGATCAAGGGGAGTGGGACTTTTTTTATAGAAAATTTTGGAAAAAAGAGACATTGAATTATATAATATTGTTATAAAAAAATAAAGTATAGATTGAAGTGTAATAATATATCTTTTAATAAATTAAAAAAATTAATTTTTAACTATGATGGTGCAGTAATAACTTAGTGTACATAGTGCTGTATGGTGTATAGGCAGTTGCATGTTGTTTTTAGATTCCAAGGAGAGCTTCAAAAATAAATAGTCTCAGCCTTGAAATTTTCATTTGATTTTTTAAAGGGAAAAATCTTCACAACTCCTTGATATCTTCTTGAAATTACAAAAAATCCCTCTAAAATCAGAAAATCATTCTAGATCCTCATAAAATGCATATGATTAACGAATTTAGTCATCTGATCAAGAGTATATTGAAATAAGTCCTCATAAACTTACTAAAATTAGATTCGGTCCCTACAGCATTTATAAAATCAGATTTAATTCTTTTGTAAGACAAAAATACCCTCGTTATTTTTTAACATCCTCATGTCATAAAATGTCATCCTTATCTGTAAAAAAAAAATCCGGTTGAACCTTAATTGATTTACAAAATTGAGTTATTTTTCAATATTTTTCCTTCTTCAATCTCATTACAGAGACTGAACAAAAAAAACAGTTTCATTAACTCCATTACAAAATCAGTAGAAAAAACAATTTAAAAATCAAATCAAAATTTATAAGATATTCTTAACTCAAAATTACTAGCAATAAAAAACATAACATCTTCACTATAAAACTATAATTTGTTTAATAAAATTTAAATAAATCAGTATATATTTTTCAATAATCACATGAATTTTTTAATGATTTTTAGAAGATTTCAGGGAGTTAAGACGATTTTTAAATTTTACAGGGACTTTTTTTATTTTCATTAGTTTTCAGGGAGTTATATCGATTTTTTCTAACAAAGAAAATATATTTTAAAATGGTATAACAGTAATTTATCATGCATGGTTAGGGTTAACAACACATCTGGTTAGTTATAAGGACCAAAATAAATATTATCTAATAAGATAGGGACCTGAAAGGATTTATCAATTTTACAAGGATTTTTTTTTAATTTTCATAAGTTTTCAGGGAGTTAAATTGATTTTTCCCTTTTTTAAAATAGTATATTTTTCTATGAGTTATATAAGATGAATGCATACTACAATTAATTGTGTAAAATCAATTATTATAAAAGGTAAAAAAATTTAATAGTTGACTAACTTTGGAGAATTGAACATTGTGTGTAATAATGCTCTTTTTTATATGTACAAATTTTGGAGAAAGAAAATGATAATTATAGCTTTGTAGTCTTATTTGCAATTCTCTTGTTTTTTTTATAATTAAATTTTTTTATAAATTGAAATATATTGTTATAAAAAATAGAATATAGATATAAAAATTAATTTTCATATACTATAACAGTGAAGTATACATTATAATAGCGTAATATATATCACACTAACAATGTATAGGCAGTTGAAGGTTATTTCTAGACTGCAGAGAGAGTTACAAAACAAATAGAGTGTATTAGCGCCCGGAAATTCATTTAATTTTTTTAAATAGTTTATTTTGTCTATGAGTTATATATTTATATATATGTAAGATGAAGTACATCATACAATTAACTGTATAAGAATCTTTTTTAAAAATATGAAAAGTTCTAATGAAAAATATGTATTTCATTTAATAACTATTGAGGTACATAAGACAACAAAAAGAATATTGTATGTAACAATGCTCTCCTTGCTCTCCGTATGCCTTTTTTGCTCTCCTTTATTATTTTGTTTCTTTGTTCTTATGTCTTCACTTCATTGCTAATCGATGAATACAATCGGGATAGCTCTGGTCTACCGGTTTCAAAAAAAACAATGCTCTTTTTTATGTATGCAAATATATTTAAAAAACTTACTTCATGAAATATACACATTAAAATACTTCATCCAGCAATATTTATTGGAAGGGGACATTAATTACAATGGGATGCTAGAGCAACGCTACGTGTGTGTTCCATATATCCCATCATAACTTAAAAGAAAAAAAAAGAAAGTTGTGGAATAAAAAAATGTAACAAAAAAAAAATATTATTTATTCTAAAATATCGATATCATATGGATAAAATTATATTAAGTCTGTCAATTATCCGAAAAAATATCCGTATCCGATCCGAATCCGTATCCGAAAATGCAGAAAATATCCGATATCCGAAAAATCCGTATCCGTATCCGAAAAAATAATCCGTATCCGAAAATTTTCGGATTGGATACGGATATACCCCTATCCGATCCGAAAATATCCGTATCCGATGGCATTAAAAAAATGTTAATATTAGTATTTAATATCTACCATTGGATTTTGATCAAGTGGCTCACATTCTTTCTAATAGTTGTAAAGTTAGAACTTGTGTTTGTGAATTTTTAATTTTAAGTCAATTTTTTAACTTTAAATGAAAATTTGTTATGTTTAATTATTTATTTATTCTTTCTAATAGTTGTAATGTTAGGACTTGCGTTTGTGAATTTTTAATTTTAAGTCAAATTTTAAACTTTAAATGAAAATTTGTTATATTTAATTATTTATTTATTTATTTCGGATATTTCGGATAATTATCCGAATCCGTATCCGAAATTTCGGATCAGATACGGATACGCTTTTTAAATATCCGTCGAATACGGATACGGATATATATAAAAAATTCGGATACGGATACGGATATGACCATATCCGCTCCGTATCCGATCCGTTGACAGGCTTAAATTATATATCGACCACGAAACTGGGCTTAAAAGATTCGGAAAATTAAAAAATTATATATGTAATCACTAATTTGTATGTTTAGAGATGCATTATTTTTGTTAAAAGAAATTACACACAACTCCGTCTGAAATCTCTTAATCTTTCATTCAACTATTAAACTTGTAGGGCCCGTTTGGGGTGCGACAGAAGGTTATTCACCCTTGATAGCTATACTGGGATAGATAACAATCCATGTTAAATAGGTAAATTTTTGTTTGGTTGTCTTTTCTGTTGTTCTCATTGGAAAACGTAAAATTGATCTTTTTGTTGTTTGGTTCACCTTGAATAAAATAAGGATAAGTGGTAGATAAGAGATGGATAAGAGTTTATGATTTTTAAATGACAATTATACCCCTGCATAAATTATTTGTGTTTGGGAATAAATATAAGAGATATGAGTGTGATATGATAGATGTGACAGTTTTTGGAATGTGTGCAGAGAGTGTTAGGTGAGATAAATATTTTAAAATGACAGAGAAGAGTATTTTTATCCATTAACATAGATAAGCCCTGATAAACAATTCCACCATTTTCTTAGAATAGTTATCAGGCCTTATCCTAGCTTATCCAGACATAGCTATCAAGGTTTATTCTTGTCAAACAAACAGTTGTTTGGGGCTTAATCTACTGTATTCTCCCAAATTCTTGGTTTATTCCTCACCCCAAACGGGGGGTAATATTTATTCATTTGTTCCCTAAGCATGTTTATATAATTAATTAATGTATAATTTATTATTATTGAATTATACATTTTAATACATTATATATATATATATATATATATATATATATATATACACGCGACCGATGAGGTGCGCTCGCGATTGTGAGCCGTCCGATCGCGGGTCCATCGCATCCAACGGTCGACGTGATTCGCACCCGACCCGTGATCGACGGCCCGTGATTGCGGCCGCACCGACCGCACGACCGCATGTAATCGGTTATATATATATATATATATATATATATATATATATATATATATATATATACACACACACACACACACACACACACACACACACGCTTGTGTTAGGTGCGGTGAACGACAGGTGCGGCCGCGACGTGGGCCGTTCGATCGCAGGTCCATCGCATCCGACGGTCGATGTAAATCGCACCCGACCGTCCGATGACCCGTGATCGCTGCCGCATGGACCCGTGATCGCGGTGCGCGATGCGTCGCACCCGTCGGTTGCGCACGTCGACCGTTGGATGCGATGATACGTCGTATACCGCATATATATATATATATATATATATATATATATATATATATATATATATATATATTTCCGATAATATGCGGTCGGTGCGGTCGTGCGGATTCGACGTGCGTCGTCCGATCGCGGGTCCATCGCATCCAACGGTCGACGTGAATCGCACCCGACCGTCTGATGCGATGGACCCGTGATCGACGGCCCGTGAATCGCGACCGCACGACCGTATAATATCACGACTCTATATATATATATATATATATATATATATATATATATATATATATAGTCGAGTGATTCGGTGCGGGAAAACGGTGGTGCGGGAAGCAACGTCGGTCGTTCGATCGCGGGTCCATCGCATCCAACGGTCGATGTGAATCGCACCCGACCATCCGATGCGATGGACCTGTGATCGACGGCCCGTGATCGCTTCCCGCACCGTCGTTTTCCCACACCGAACCACTTCCCTTTTGATATATATATATATATATATATATATATATATATATATATATATATATATATATAGGGGGCCGATAGGGGGCCGATTACCTGCGGCGAACGGCAGGTGCGGCGTCGATCGTCGTGGGCCGTCGATCACGGGCATCCAATCGACATCGGACCGTCCGTGCGGGTGATCGATTCACGTCGACCGTTCGCGATGCGGATGCGGGACCCGCGAATCGCATCCAACGGTCGACGTCACCGATCGCACCTGCCGCACGCCGCTAACCTATTATGCGCCCCCGTCCATATATCGACGTGAATACCGTATATGGACCCGTGATATATATATATACTCCCTATATATATATATATATAATTCGTGAAAACTATATTTGGGACAGCACGCGTGAAATAACTGCCATTGACATTTTTATTTATTAAAAGTAGTTGAAAAGACTGTTAAAATATCAATGGATCACTGGCTCAATGGGATGGGCAAAGCTATAATTGTACCCAAGTATAGGGTGCTTCAGATATTTATGTAGAGAGTGTGTTTTGCCTAGAAATAGTTAAGAGAGAGAGAGAGAGAGAGAGAGAGTTATGAAACATGTGAGGCTGTCTAGAAATGATGAAAGCCGAGTAGGTAAGGCTTGCAGTGCAACCCTTCAAAACAAATAATAATAAATAAAATATATAAATACCCTTCAAAAAATATTATACTGTCAAAACACATCTTGAAACTCTATTATCCTCACTACCATTGTAAAAGAATTAAATTATGCATCCATGTCCTTTTGAGTTATTTATGGGCAATATAAATATTTTAAATTTTACAATATTGTTAAAGAATAATTATTAGGATAATATTATGTCTTTATTATAATTATTATGTTATTATTAGTTTCCTAATCTTCCTAGTTTCCTATTATGATATTTTAGGGTTTTCTTTGTGTATCTATAAATAGAGCCTTTGGCTCCTCTAATATAATAACAAGAATTCTCTTTTCCTTTATCCTAACATGGTATCAGAGCCACCCTAAAAACCCTAGATTCACAAAAAAAAATTTATCTTCTTCTTCCCCACTCCGATTGAGGAGTCTTCAATCGGAGTGGGGGAGGACTTTTGATACCCATATTTTCTTCCGATGTTTGTGTTTTTCATCTCCGTTGTTCGTTTCATTGTTAGCGCCGTCATCCTCGTGCACCGTCGTCTCTATGCACCGTCGTCCTCGTGCACTGTCGTCTTTGTGCACTGTCGTTGTATTTGCGCACTATCGTTTCTGTGCGCCATCGTCCTCGCGCATCGTCGTCTCTGTGCGCCGTCGTCCTCGTGCATCATCGTCTTTGTGCACTGTCGTTGTATTCGCGCACTGTCATCTCTGTGCGCCGTCGTCCTCGTGCACCGTCGTCTTTGTGCACTGTCGTTGTATTCGCGCACTGTCGTTTCTGTGCGCCATCGTCCTCGCGCACCGTTGCCTCCGTGCGCCGTCGTTGTATTTGTGCGCTCGTTGTTCTTCTCTTCCTTAGATCTCTGTCTTCCTTGAGATCTGCGCTCGTCGCGCCGTCGTCGTTGTCATTCGTTACGTTTCGCCATCAGCGTTTGCAATGTTGCATAAAGGCTTCAGTCGTTTCTTCTTCTTCTTCTATGTCTGCGCGTCTCTCATTACGCGCCGTCCACGTCGCCATTTGCATCGTGTTTTTTCTTCTTTGCTTGTGGTACTGTCGTCCGCGCGCCATCTCCGCTGCCTGTCCGCGCTACACGCGCCATCCAAGCGACTCCGACTGACTCAACGAGCGGGAGCGACTTCGACTGACTCAACGAGCGGGAGCGACTCCGACTGACTCAAGAAGAGCGGGAGCGACTCCGACTGACTCAATGAGCGGGAGCGACTCTGACTGACTCAAAGAGCGGGAGCGAAGGGATGCGTCCGTCCGCGCCAATCACCACCGGCCGCCCATCGTTGTCACTAGCTTCCATCACCATCTCATTTTTGTGCAAACTCTAAGGGTTCTACCCTTCAGAGTTTGAGAGGGGGTGTTAAAGAATAATTATTAGGAGAATATTATGTCTTCATTATCATTATTGTGATATTATTAGTTTCCTAGTTTTCCTAGTTTCCTTTTCTGGTATTTAGGGTTTCCTTTGTGTATCTATAGATAGAGTCTTTGACTCCTCTAATACAATAACAAAAATTCCCTTTTTCCTTTATTCTAACATGGTATCAGAGCCATCCTAAAACCCTAGATCCACAAAAGCTTTTTTTTTCTTCTTCCCCGCTCCGATTGAGGAGTGTTCAATCGGAGCGGGGGAGGACTTTTGATACTCATATTTTCTTCTGCTGTTTATGTTTTCATCTCCATTGTTTGCATCATCGTCTTCTTTGCGTTGTCGCCGTCTTCATTACGATTGCGCGTTGTTCGCGCCGTCGTCGTCTCCGTACTCGCGCATCTCCGACTGACTCAACGAGCGGGAGCGACTCCGACTGACTCAACGAGCGGGAGCGACCCGTCTGACTCAACGAGCGTGAGCGACTCCGACTGACTCAACGAGCGGGAGCGACTCCGTCTGACTCAACGAGCGGGAGCGACTCCGACTGACTCAACGAGCGGGAGCGACTTCGTCTGACTCAACGAGCGAGAGCGACTCCGTCTGACTCAACGAGCGGAAGCGAAGAGATGCGCCCGTCTGCACCAATCGCCACAAGCCGCCTGTCAATGTCGTCAGCTTCCACCACCATCTCATTTTTGTGCAAACTCTAAGGGTTCTACCCTTCAGAGTTTGAGAGGGGGTGTTAAAGAATATTATTAGGATAATATTATGTCTTTATTATAATTATTATGTTATTATTAGTTTCCTAATCTTCCTAGTTTCCTATTATGATATTTTAGGGTTTTCTTTGTGTATCTATAAATAGAGCCTTTGGCTCCTCTAATATAATAACAAGAATTCTCTTTTCCTTTATTCTAACAAATATCATCCCTTAAAATGATATTTATATGTAATTTAAACTATTTTGAGAGAGATAGCTCAAGGATATTTTGATAAAATGAAATTAGCTAGGGGTATATATGTAAAACCCAAAAAGAAAGAATCAATACTTACAAGTTGCAATGCCCATGAATGAAGCATGGTGAGTAGGGAGGAGGTGAAATAGAATGGGTTTTGAGGGGATTATTCTCTTGTCGTTCTCTTTCTTTTCCAATTTTTTTTATTTTAAAGCATATGATTCACATGGGTTCATCATATAATAAATAAATAAATAAATAAATAAATAAGAGAAACAAGATATCTTGGTTTTCCTCCGGTTTGCTGGTTTGGTTTTACAAAAAAAAATTTAGGCAAATGTTGAAACTCCAACCCTAGAACTCTTAATTAGTTATAAATTCTGTTGTCAATTTTTGAGTTATATATTATTGCCATGTATTTTATTGTATGAGTGGTGTGAATAAATCATGAGTATCATGTATTTGAAGATGTCTAGCATTACGAGAGAAGGGTTTTCGATTTTAAAAAATGTTAAGTATGATCATTCCAGAATAAATGTATTTATCTAATGTAATACATTTGTTTCACAAAAAATAAGTATATCCAACATAAATGATAAACCCAACAAAAATAATGACGACTGAATGATTAAAGTACAATTAAATATAAATCATTTAACAACTATTTATTCTATAATCATAGTAACAAAGGTCATGTACGGCAATGTTTGGCTAGTGTTCCGTTCGGTACGGTGTATGTACATTCGTGAAATTATACGGGATAGATGCAGAAAATATACGGGGACATATAAATATGATATAAACCATGAGTAAACAAAAATATCAAACTATATTTTATTATCCTAATAGAATATCGAACCACATATAAAATTTATTATCAAATGTATTGAATACTAGTATTCAAAACTTTTATTTTAATAAAAAGATTAGCATAAAATTAAAACATAAATAAACATAATTATGATGTATACATCATCTAATTGTTTATTTCTTCTTCTCCCTGCTCTTCAATGATTAAATTATCTTCTTCAGCATTTGGAAAAGCATTAATGTGATCCAAATATATGGGCTTCAAAGTATCAGTTTGCAAAATATGAGTCTTTTTCAAGTGAAGATTCATTCGCACAAACACGAGATCATTGAGTGTTTTTGGCTCTAGTCGATTTCTTTTCTTTGTATGAGCTGCTTCAAATGCACTCCAATTTCTTTCACAAGCTGATGCGCTGCATGGCTGACTTAATAAGTTAATGCAATTCTTCGGATTTCTGGAAATTTATCAACTACGATAACAGTTTTCCACCATTGACCTTTTCACATAATATAAAGTAGTGAATTAATAGATGTCTTATGTAATATGAAAAAAATAAAAATAAACAAGAAATAATGAGTTTTGAAATAAACCATACTTGGATGTCTAGAATGAATAGCGAGTTTCCCAAACGATGAGAATATGTTGGATTCAAATGCAATGTAATCCATCATTTGGCTGCTAAAGGCCCCTTTTTCAGCTTGAGTGGTGAGCATCTTTTTAAGAATTTCTGCAATCCCTCTACTAGTTTCTTCATCATGCTTTACAATTTTATCATAATACAAATGAGGATTGAGTAGGGCTGCAATCGCATGGATAGGATGATGTAGGTTATCTGCCCATCGTTTGCCAATTATGTTCCAATAATGTTCATATTTGACAAATACTCCATCATAATATTTAGATATTGCTTCCTTTGCTCGATCCATGGCTTCATACGCATAACCGAGTGTCGCCCCTTCACTATCAACCATTCTTACTACTTTCACAAGCGGCGCAATAACAATTATAATTTCTCTTCCATCCTCCCAGAAAAGAGTATCTTGTATGATATAACTGACTTCTTTTCCATCCATAGTTTTAGTCTGTGATAATGCACGCCACTCATTCGATGCAACCATGTATCGCAATGACTGCTCCAAGTTAATTATTGATTCCAACATCAAATTTTTTTATTGCGAACCGGGTGCTTGTTGGCCTCTTCAATTCCTTCCCCTTTGTGAAGCTTCACATGCAATCTAAAACATGGATATTTATAGATGAAATTTTTGATATCTCGTGCCTTATGTATTGTGTCTTTGACCTTTAATATTTCCTTGTCAATGTCTTCAAGAATCAAATCCAAACAATGCGTAGCACAATTAGTTTTAAAAACATGTGGCATTTGAGCTTCCAAGATATATCCAGCAGCAATGTAATTTGAAGCATTATCTGTTACAATTTGCACTAAATTTTCTCTTCCCACATGTTCATCAATACCGTGTAAAATAAAGTCAGCAAGGTATTTTGCATCTTTCACTTTTCCTTCAGTTGTCTCCGAGCATAGAAAAATAGTGTCTTTAATTGAAGAAGCTAATAAATTAATATGATTCTTATTTCTCTGGTCCTTCCAACCATCAGACATGATCGTACATCCAGTTTCCACCCAAGAGCTTTTTATCACATTTGCATATTCTGTAGCTTCTTCTTTCAAATCACACAACAACTTGGTCCTAATAGTTTCACTACTAGGTGGCTTATAACCAGGACCATGATTTGCAACTGCACCAATAGCATTAATAAACTCGGGTGACCCAAATCGGTGAATTTCACCGAATATTGACACATACTAATCTCTCAATGTGTGTGTTGAACATATGTGTCAAATTTGTTTCAACACATATGAATGTATCTTTTCTTCTCTTTCTTGCATGTATTTATAATAGTTTTGGGGATTGGATTCAAATTTTGTAGTGATAAAACTAAAAGGCAAATAAATATAGATCTCCTGATTTGGAGAGAGATTTGAGGGATTAATGGACTAAATCGACTATTCATTGATTAATGATTTGATTTGATTTTAAATTAATCCATTGATCACTCCAAATATCATATGATTAACTGGATATATTCACATGTATGACAACATTATAAGAGAGACCAATAAAAAAAAAACATTATAAGAGAGAATTTTTTTGGCACCTACATTGTACTATCATCTAAACATGAGTCAATTAAAGCATGCATTGCTGATTCTGGATTGGTTTATTTTCTGAGATAAATTTTTTTTCTAATTAGTTATTCATATAGTAATTTGTACAAGTCGCATAAGATTTATTTTTTTAAAATTGTGTATTGGTTAAATAAAATAAATGGAACGGGTACAATTTTTTTTTTTAAATGGACTAGATAGTGACATTATATATAAGTTATTATAAACATTAGACAAACCGTACAAATAAACACATGGGCATCTCAAAAAAAACCTCAAGACTCTTTTCCAAAAGAGCATTTGAGTTATTATCATTCTTTTTTATAACTTGTTTTATAGTCACATTCATTATAAAACACAATATATTATGTTATTATAGTCTATAAAAACATATTACAATGTATGATATAAAAAAAATTATCATTTTTTAATTAAAAAATACATAATATATATAATTTTATATATCATCATACATTTTAATAAAGGTGTGTATGATTTAAAAAAAAATTGTCATAATCTATCGACTAAACATATCATTTTTTTAAAAAAAAAATCTTCCAGAGAGTCGGGTCTAAGTCCATCGAATGTGTTTTTCTGTTTTTTTTTTTGTTTTTTGAATTCTTTAGTGAGACAACTGACCATGAATTTAACCTAACCACTCAAAATCACATGAGATTGTCTGATCAAATGATGATAAACTAATCATTGTTTGTCCACTTGTCGCCCACCACCCTCTCCATTTTGTTTTTGGGGAATAATAAGTGGTCCTCTCTCTACGTTTGATTTGATACTCCATGAGTCATGCATGAATAATAACAGTTGAAAAAGGAGGACAAATAAGGCACTGAGTCATGCATGTGCATGTGACGGTTACCCCATCCACCACCCAAATAAAAGAAGAATAGTTAGTTAATTAAGAACTTGAGAACATGATTTGGTCTACTTATTAGATCTTAATTGTAAGGGCATAACATTTTTTTTCTTCTTTAACAACCTTGCCAACTGACATAAGCAATTGTAATCATCTCTTCTAATCCTTAAACTATCTCTTTTTTTTTTTAATTTTTAGTATTTGTGAATACCTTATCATTAATCAAGTCACTGGTATTAGTAACAATAAATTATATCTGTCTTATACAATTCAATGCATATCCAGTACTTTGTTTCCATTTTGTGTCACTATCATAAATCATGTTTGTGAGAACCCATTAGCGTTGTATGTTAATTCAGAAAAAAAAAAAGTTGTGAAATGTTTTTTTTAATGCATAAAATAGATTCTTGCAACAGGTGGCGGAGAGACTTTGCACGAAATATAAAGAATTCATTATATATATAACATATCTCTGATATAAGATTAATTTTTAACAGAGACATTAATAAAAATCTATCATACTACTTAAAAAAATTATATTTGAAATTATTCATTAATGTGTTCATGTCTAGATATATCAATTAAAATTTTAATTCCACAAAATCTACTTGAATTGGATTATTTAAAAAGAAGAATTCTCATTCTCAACTAGAATTATCAAACCAACTCTTAATAGTATACAAATGTATAATAAGTGTTGATATATAAAATAGAGGGAATGAATAACAATATACAAGTGAATAATATACATAGAGTGTATAATCGTGTGTAAAATGTATTTTATGGTGTAAGTGATAAAAAAAAATTAGAAAAAATATAATCACTACTTAAGGGTGTTTTGATATACTAAAAAGTTTGAGAGACCTAAACAAAATAAAAAAAAAAGTATTTGAGTTTATTTTTCCAAGAATTTTTATTATAATTCAATAAATATATCCATATTAAATTCAGATTCTCAACTGTTCTTGTTTGTTTACTATAAAAAAAAAGTGTTGATACACAATGTTTTTATTTTAGCTTCACTTCCAATCCTATATGTGTCGATAAAAAATTATCAAAATATATACTCACTTTAGCGAGGTAGATGCTTTGACAACTTTTTTTTTACTTTTTCTATAATGCATTTATGTAATTCATTAGAATTAATACATACTTCATTTTTTGTAAAAAAAATGCACCTCATTAGATTAGCTATACTAATTTTAAAAAATTTAAACACTTGTAGTGGATTTATGACTGAAAAAAAGACTGGATATAATATTAAGAAAAAAAAATACAAGGAGGGGCTTGAGACCCCCCTTGTCCCCCTACATGGCTCCGCCCCTGCTTGCAACCGTGATTTCGACTTTGTTTGAAATCACTTAAAAGATGTGATTTTGTTTTTAGTTAAACGGAAAGTTAAAAAATGTTGTCAAACGCATTCTAAAAGACTAACTTAATTAAAAAATTACTTTCAGCTTTTAGTATAAAAATTTTGTTTTTTAAAAAATGCAAAAAATTGCGTTTTCCAGGAATGAAGTCTATTTAAACCACTTTATTCAAAATCTTATTTTTCAAACGTGTATCCAAATGAAGACTTTATTATAGAAGTGTGATTACAAGTTTAAAGAAACTAGTTGTTGTATATGTGCAAATGCACATAGATAAAATGTAATATATATATTATAAAAAAATTGGTTACAATAATTAACATTTTCATAATATTGACTTAAAAAATGTAAGAAATTTAATGTTTATAGTTTAACCAATCAAATGATGAAAATAATGGTGTCAAACACGAAAAAAATAATCATAGATTCATAGTAGACAATATTTCATACGAATTTTTCCTATGAATACATAAAAAAATATTAAAAAAATTAAGGAAAAATGCAACTACCAAGAAAGCAAACCACCCTTGTTAAGTGCATTGGTCCCATTAAAAAATTTAAGCAAATGAAGCTAATATTTATACATAATTAATTAATTCAAAATAATCGAATAATCCTAAATGTTTAGTGAGAGATATTCAAACTAAATTAAAACGGTTTGTCTCACATAAAAATGAATTGATTTAGAGGATTACTGTTCAGGATAAAGGTAAAAGTGAATTATAGAAAAATAATAAAAAAATAAATTTAAATAAATGATAGGAAGGTAAAATATAAAAAAAAAGTTTAAAACATATATTTGTCACATTATCATCTAATTGAAAATTAATATTAATCTTAAAACTCCTTAACGTAAAACAGGATTAGCACCTCTAAAACCCTGGGAAACTCAAAATCTCTTAAGAGGATGTTTGGAAACCCGATTAGACTTGCTTTTGTTTTTGCATAAATTAAAAAAAAGTCAATAGTATTTCCAAATGGTCTAAAAAAACATACTTAAATTAAAAAATTTGTTTCAATTTTTAGTATAAAAAGTATGCTTTATTTAAAAAAAGAAAGTGAACTTTTTTTATACAAAATCATATTTTCAAATAGTTTCCGAACAACCCCTTTGGGTCTGTTTGCTTCACAAGAAGACTTTCATATTTCTCAACTTTTTAGGGAAAGTGATTACACAATCATGTTTAGATGCATTTAACTTTGTAGTCAACAGAAAAGTAACTGCTTTGACTGCCTCAAAATCTTAATTTTGAAATCGACTTTAGATATAGGTACGCCATTTTCCATTGAGAATTTCATAAATCACTAAAACTTCTCAAAAGTTTCAGCTTACTTTCTCTTTTTTCATATTCATCTTCTCGATCACATTTCAACGTTGATGATTACCCAAAAAAATTAACTGAATGAAGAAAATAACATAAACATTGAACCCACAATCACTTATAAAGGATAGATTTATAAGAACCGAGAAATATAAATCATTATAAAACTATTATACTTACACATTTATACATCATTTCCTATGGGATAGTGTATGTATACTATTCATTTGAATTTCGCATGTTAATTTGGTGATTGAAAATTTTTGCTTCTCCAGAAAAACAAGAGACCTAAGATACAGCTAGTGAAGGTCATAATATTAAATATAAAAAATTAAATAAAATATAAGATTTAAGGAAAAAAAACTTTTCAGACAAAATCAAATATCTAAAACTTTATAATTAGATTCTAAATCTAAAATAAGAAATTGTAAATAAAGTCCAATGAAGAAGGTTAATACAAAATTTAAAATATAAAAAATATAAAATAATCAGCACTTGAAAGCTAAGGATTATTTTTTACTCTTTTTTGATAAGCAAATTATCTGTGTAAAATGATAGAAATAAATACTAATAAGTACTATTCATATTTTAAATATATTAAAATCCACTCCTATTCTAAATTTATTTCTTACATATTGGATTCAGAAAATATGATGACTGTAATATCATGATAATATCATTAAGATAGATTATATTCAAGATATTTTAATGTTGCATATAAATGTCATAGAAGATTTAAAATTTTAACATCAAATTTTTTTAGTACTATGCAAATGAAATAAGAAATATTGATAACACGGATAAATTCATTATATTTTAAAAAAAAGTTAAATAGATATTATCACATCAGTTACATATATTGTGAACTCCCTAAATCTATGGAATCAATTATTTGGCAATTTCTAAATATGAATAACATCAAAGTTTCTATGTACCATGCAAACGAAAAAAAAGAGAAGATGGATAAATTCATATTAAAAAATAATTAAACTTTAAATAGATATCACCATATATTTTATATAGATCCTAAAATCTACAGAATTCAATCATAACAAATTCACTAAAAAAACCTATTTTAAAATCACCGGATAAAAAAAAGATGACTACATATCTTGTTCCACGAAGAGCTAAATCGAGAAAAAAAATTTTGATTGGTAAATTCATTTACTAAATTGGGTAGACAATTTATATATTTATTAACTTATAATTAAATTCGGATATCATAATATTATGATGATTAGGAGGTGCTTATAAAATGAAAGGATATGGAAGATATCAGTATTTTATTTTAATGATGAAAATATCAAAATGAAATTACATTGCAAAATATCTATGAATAAATATCAGATCACTGTTGCGCTACTTCCAACCAAGATAGAAAATCGTAGAAGAATCTGTTAAGGGAAAAATAATTTATTTATATGAGATTTATTATTTTGATAGTTAAATGGGAAATTTAAATGAACGAGGAACCAAAGGAAAAAAATAACATATTAAGTTTAATTGAAATATAAAATGGATTAGACGAACTAAATTAAGCATCATATATACCTATGATTAACCCACCTTCCTAAGGTATGTAAAAAAATTGCAGGAGAGAAGAAAAAAGAGAGAGATGATGATAGATCCATTTATCCAAAGGAATGAGGAAGGAATGAATGATTATTTATTGTCATGAGAATAAATATGACATCTCTTGAAGATGATGAGGGGATTGAATGGGAGGGTGGCGGTTTATGAGGGGGAAATTGAAGGGCTATGTGTAATGCTGTATTGAGAGTATGAAAAAAACATATGTCCATTGATTTTGTATGGTGATTTTGTGATCCTCACATCACACAAATCGAATTAGTGTGTTATATCTATATGATATTTAGTTGCTATATTTTTAATGGTTCTCAATGTAGTTTGTCATTTTTAAATGTCTAATAATTGACACATCTATATTTTTCATGTCCAAATAAGTAAATCCCATAAGATGACACATGTAGTAAATAAAATAATTAACACATCGCATGAAAAAGAATGACTTTTTCAATAATTAGTTTTTTAAATAATTAATAAATTATTATTTAAAAAGCATTATATTAATTATATATAAATATACTGATATTATTCATGTATAAATATAATAGGACATATTATATAACATGCTTTTGCTTGTGTATAAAAGCAGCGGTTTTAACACATATATATATACACAATAAATGGTGTTAACATTAAAAAATTAGGGATTCTATGCCAATAAATGGCATGCCCAATAATTGCATTGAACACTAAATGAGAAATAATTATTAATAATTTATAGAAATAATTACTGTAACAAAAATTTAAATCAAACAATTGAACACTAACGCCATGCATCATATGTAAGACTTCAAATTTTAATATGCTATGCATCATATGTAAGACTTCAAATTTTAATATGCTATGCATCATATGTTTGAAGAAACGTCATGCGTCAAATGGAAGGTTTATTTAAATGCATAGGACATGCCTCATATGTTTTAATACGGAGTTATTCATAGATATGTTATACCATAATTTTAATAATGTAAAATATATTATAAGAGTGAGCATCCCTTTATATCCTCATAATATTATGATATTGAAATTTAATTATAAGTGAATAAATATATTGATGTAATATTAATTGGTATATATAAAAATTGAAAACAATTTCATTTTATAAGGATCCATTTATCATCAAATATTATGATATTGAAATTTAATTATAAGTTAATAAACATATTAATGTAAATTTAATAGGTATATAAAAAAAATATTCAAACATATGATTGATTTAAATTATTAATATTATTTTATGATCTATTTATATTATTCAAAGTATAAAGATATCATGAAATGTATGTATTAAAATAAATTATGAATAACATTACAAAGATGTGAATATATTTTCATGGGATTGAATAGGGGTAAAATGATGATTTGGTTGTGATTAAGGTGATGTGAATGGACTGTGATGAGATTGAATGGATTAGTAGGAATAAAATTGTCATTTGACAGTTTTTTTTTGTAATAAGAGACTTTTATATAGTAATATAATATAATATAGATAATATAGATAAGAGGAATATAATAAAAAACATAAAAACAAAGAGTGTGAACCTTAACTTCAATTTAAATTATATTTGCATATTTGTTTTCCTATGCGAACAAGGGAACAAGAATTGATCTCTAGAATTATGAAAATTATTTGATTGGATATTCCTTTTACTGTAAAATATTTATTTGTCACTCTCTCAAAAAAAAAATGCATTATAAAAAATAGGAGTTTGACAGATGGTGTTTTGAGACTTGACACTTAAGTGGAGGTCAATATTATACAATTATGTGCCATGTGAGGCATTGAAAATCTCAAATTATTCTGTTTTTTGGAAGTCTTGATGAGTTTTGGTTCCCAATCATGTGACTTGCCCAAGCAGGAAAAGATTCCATCTGTTTGGGATCCTATTCTCCACAAGATGGTGGTGTCACCTATTTCTCTATCTATCAAATTATATGAAACCACATGTACTAGTTACAAGGGGTGATTAAAACCATTTTTCAGTGTTGATAATGCCACATTTGATAATTGTATGTGGACATCAATGAAAATTGCAGGATAGGTGGTATATTTCACTTTTTTTTACACTTGCAGGCCAAGGGACTTAGATTATCTGACCGTGTGTTTGGACAGAGCCTCTATAGCCCCCAACATAAAATTTTGTGCATGAGTGTTTCCACTGTAATGATTGTGCTGTAAAAAAATCTTTTTTTCAAAAATGGTGCTATTCAGAATTTAATTCCTGATCTCTTTCACATATACGAGAGATGTAATGATAGTTTTGTAAATTTTTATTATTACATGAAAATAATCATTGTAAAGTTTATATATCTCTTTAGAATTGAATTCTTATTAAGAGTAGTCTGGTATTTACTATTATATTTTTTATTAAGAACATTTACCTTATATAATGAAGAATACAACCTTGATTTATACACACACACACCTTAATCTAATAAATTGTATAACAGTCCCTACAAGTTAGAATTTTTTTTTTTTTGAAAACGGTAGACCAATGTTACCTCAGTATTTAATAATGCTTTTTAAACCCCAAATTTTAGGCCCTCATCAAAAGTTCCATGAACTATCATATGTATAGTACATTTTATACCCTTGTATTTTTTTTCTATTTTTAGTAACTGCTCCCCATCTTTCAAGGGAATGGTTATAATTGAACCATTTCCATTGTAGTAACCATGCGATCCCATATTTCTTTTTTCCTTTTTTTTTGTTTGTGATTCCTTCACATTCAATTGATTATACACACATTGATTCTTCCTTTTCAATTCACCGTTATACGTTGTTAAAACACATAACATCATATTGATTTTTTTTGGAGGAATATGAGCTATTGCTTTGTTTTTGAGCAATTTGATTTTCATTTCATCAATGTTAGTTAAACAGTTTTATATTCATTGAATCTGGTGTTTGATTTTAACATTTAGATACATTTTGTTTAAACAACTTTTTTTAAAAATTCAGATACATTTTAAATGTATTTGAATACTCTATGCATTATGTTTTCTGGTTTTGTTTGAATGTGTTTTTGTGAAATCCAGTTACATTTTAGAAACTCAGTTATTCAGCTTCATTGTCCTAGATACGGTTAAATCTCATGAGAGCTACATATTTTTACATTTTCGGAGTTAAGTGTATAATTTTAACATTCAGATACATTTCGTATAAACAGTTTTTTATTTTGAAATTTAGATACATTTCAAATATATCTGAATACTATGTGCGTTGTGTGTTTTGATTTTGTTTGAACGTGTTTTTGTGAAATTCAGTTACATTTTGAAAATCAAATTATTGGTTATTTTATATTTTTTTCAAGAAAATCTAAGTGGGTGTTTTGAATGATTTCAATTTTGTTTTTAGTTTTTGGTAAACCCTAAATATGAACGATTTGATTTTATTAATTCCTAAAAGGATAAGGAAGCGGTAGACAGGAACAAAAAGAAGGGGAAGGGTGACCGATTTGATTTTCAAATTGTTGGTTGTTTTATATGATTTTTTACGAAAATCTAAGAAGGTTTTTTAATGATTTCGAGTCTCGTTTTTAGTTTTTGATAAACGATATGAAAATGATTTGATTTTATTCATCTCTTTAACGTTACATAAGAACTAAAAGGAGGGGAAGGGCAACCGGTATGATTTTCTTTGTTCCTAAACAAGGTGGGGAAGCGATTACACTAAAAGGTAACATGTATTTTGTTTTTTAAACTTTTTTTTATAAAAATTAATCAGGCAACCAATAAAAAAAAAAATTTAATAGGGCTTACCAATAGTACCTAAAAATTAGAGCTCAGTTAGAGGGCTTCTCAGTGTTATATAGATAAACTGAAGTATAAAGTGTTTGAACGGAGAGAGATTAGAGACATAAACAGCATTAAAAAAAAGCAAAACACAACACTAAAAAGTGGAACCCGTGAGTAGAACAGGGATTTACTCAGCGAGTTATGGGCCATCCATAATCCATATATATGCTAACGTGATTACACAGTTTTACGTATGCACAAAATATGTCTTGTTAAATGATTTTTTATTTTATGAAAAATATATATTTAATATATATTTCATATATATATATATATATATATATATATATATATATATATATATATATATATAAATGCATACTAAATAATATTTCTCCAATGTAAAAGAAATTTTAAAATAATAATATTAGTCACCATTAAAATTAATTAAAAATCATACGAATTTATGGAACAATTATTAAATTTTTTTCTATCATTAACATTACATTATTTATATGACTTGAGAACGTGTGCATAAAATTAATATATATAAACCAACAAAATCAGAACCCAATCTTCGAATGTATTCCAACTCGTTGTAATCCTAATTCTTAAAAAAGTAAAATAAAATAAAAATAATGTTGTTATCTTAACTGTTACACATCATCATCACCATCCAACTTTGTTGTGCCACATCCCATACTTTTTTTTTTTTTTTTAAGATTTTTAGTTTTAAATTCCCATAAACTATCGAATTTAACTATCGATCTCTCACTTCTTCATATTTTGATTTTAGTCCTTACATTTAAATGATAATTTAGGAATAGATCTCTCACATGGACTAAAAACAAATTTAATAATTTAGAAATAAGTCCCTCCCAGGGACTTATTCTTAAATTATCATTTAAATGAGGGACTAAAATTAAAATATGAAGAAGTGAGGGATTGATAGCTAAATTTGATAGTTTATGGGGACTTAAAACTAAAAATCTATTTTTTTTTAAAAACAAACTGAGATTGATTATATATAAGCCGGAATTGTTTACATAAGTCTGAAAGTAAAACAAAGCATGAGAAAATAAAACACAAGGGAACTTGGACTGATCCCCACACAAGCGGTGTGTGATCCGGCACTGTCCAAGCCCTGTTTCCTCCCTCGCTTTCAGTCCGGGTCAATTTGAAAGACTCCTCCAATTAACTCCACATGTTGAGCGCCCGCAAGAGAGCAGCCCCAGCTCTTGATGAGGTACACCGTCTCCCCCCATATGTTCTCGAGGTAGAAACGTTGGCCAGTGAAGAGTTTTTTATTTCTACTCTTCCAAACTGCCCAAAGGGCCGCCTTGTGCGCATGCGAACTCTCTTTATCAAAACAATTTTGCATCCGTACCCATAGTTCGTCCCCGTGGAGAAACTGACCACCTTGCCCGCCTCACATCCCACCATCATCCAGAAAGGCTGTAGCACTTGGCATTGGGCTAGGAGGTGTTCCACTGTCTCTGTTTCCTGATCGCACAATTCGCAGTTCGTTTGCATCTCCAGTCTCCAACGGGCACGATAATCCTTCGTAAGAATTCGATTTTGGAACGCCAACCACAAGAAGAATTTTACTTTGAGGGGAATCTTGCACTTCCATATCCAAGGAGTATTGACGACCATGCCTGTGACCTCCGACTGCCCCCTTCTCCACCACACGTAACACGCCTTTAGTGTGAAGGTCGATGTTGGCTGCGGGCCCCAAACTATCGCGTTCTCCTCCCGTGGGTTACATTGGATCCCATGTAGTGTGGCCAACAGCGCCACTAACTCCTGTACTTCGACCTCCGTGGTTATGCGCCGTAAATTCAAGATCCAGTCATTCTCCTCCGACCAACACTCGCCCTCCTTGCTCCCTTTGTTCTCTGCTAGATTGAAGACGTGGGTAGAGCTCTGACAGTGGCAGGTCGTTGCACCAGCGGCCTTCCTAAAAATACACCATGTTTCCCCTTCCTACTTTCAAGTGCAGAGCTGGGGTGATCTCCCCTGCCAGCCCGAATCATCCTTTGCAGAGAAACGACATCCGTTGGGAGGTCCTCGGAAACATTTGGGCAGACCCGTACCTTTCTTTAAACAGCATCACCCACCAAAGAGTTGGTTGTGTCGCCCATCGCCAAACCCACTTTGCAAGCAGAGCTTTATTCATGACTTCTAGGTCCATTGCTCCCTGTCCGCCAGCAGATTTTGGGAGGCATATATTCTCCCATTTAACTAGGTGTGGCCTCGCATTGCCACGGTTCACACCGTTCCACAGAAACCTCCTTCTAATAGCGTCGATCTTCTGCAGTATTGTGCATGGAATTCAGAAAATTGAGAGGTAGAAAGTGGGGAGACTTGATAGGACCGCTTGCAAAAGAACCAGTGTCCCCCCCCCCCCCCCTCCCCCGCACTTAGACACCTGTTCTACCATCCATCGAGCCGCCTTTTGAAGCGTTCGATGAGGGGAGTCCAGTGCTGTCGTAGCAATCTTGTTTTAACCAAAAGAAGCCCGAGGTGCTTGGGCAGCACCAAGTGCAACTCGCACCCCACTATTTCTGCCATAGCCCGTGCTCTGCTCGGAGCCACATTGATTGCCCATATGGAACTCTTGCCCCAATTTATCTTCAGGCCTCACACCATAGAAAATCATGCCAATAATCTCAATTTTATTGTTTTTTTTTCTCAAAACAAATGGGACGAGAATGCAAATGTTAAATTTTTTTCTTTGTTGTGCCTCTGAACTCTCTGCATCACAAATGCTTGTTTTGATTTCTGAGGTTTAATTTTTTTTCAAAAACCCTGCAACACTGTTTTTGTGCTGAGAATGCAAATGTTACATTTTTGTTTAGATAATTAGATCCATATTGGTGTTAACATCGAGTTCCCCACCACGGAATTGCTCCACTGCGGATCTATAAAGGACCAAAGAGTTGGTGAGTTGTGTGAGATTATGCAACGGTTGGGTTTGCATGGTTAGACAATAACCTCCACCTTTACCTACTCAACCTGAGTGGTAGTCTGACATACTTTAGTATAATTCTTTCTTTCATCCAAACAAAGGTTTAATATTATATTATCCTCAAACCAAAAAATTATATATTCTTATTCATGCTTAATTAAGATCCCATTTGAAAACGGGATGTAGGTGTTTTTGAATTTGTAAAAAGCTGAGTTCTCCAATATATTTATATAGTTATGATTTAGATTTGATTTGAATATATTAAAATATATTTATAATTTAGATTTGATTTTGAAATCTTAATTTCTGAATAAATAAACACGAGTAGTTGTTAAATATTGTAATAACAAACAATAGAAGTAATAGATTTGAAATCTCATAATATATTTATGATTTATATTGAAAATCTTAAATTAAAAAAAAAAGAATATAAATAATTGTTAAATTTATTGGAGGATAAAAAAAAAACTAAGTAATAAAAATATAATGAAAAATAGATAACAAACTTACAACTCCATATTAATTTCAATTTACTTAATTATTATCAAATAAATTATCATAATATTATATCGTTTATTAAAAATAAACAAACAAAATCAGCAAGTAATGAAAGCCACCCAATCTTGGCATATATTTGAATGTAACCAGTAACATTTTATCATCAATCACCGATTTTGTTGCGCCGATCCGTTTTCAATTTTTTGACCCCCGAATAAGTAAGAGCCGAAGATGGGCCTAACTCATAAATCAATCGTCAATTTATTGTTTTTTGGTTTAATTTTGAATTTCAAGCAACAATGGAGGTGAATTGGTCTGATCTCCCGGAAGATCTGTTGTTCTCAATTGCGACGCGAATGGACCACCTCTCCGAATACATCCGAATCGGCGCCGTCTGCAAGTCATGGCGGTCCGCCCTCCTCCGACCCCCACTACCCCTCCATCTCCGCTTCCCCTTCCTCCTCCTCTCTCGCGACAACCATCACGCCCTCTACAGCCCATTCGAGCGCAGGTTCCACCCAATCAAACCCCCCAATCGAGCCCGTCCCGATCGATGCCTCGGATCCTCATCGGACGGTTGAGTTTGCATGATCGACGACAACCTCGACTTATGCCTCCTCAACCCCTTCTCCGGGTCCGTAGTCCCCCTCCCTGCCCTCCGGACCGACATCGTTCCCGAGCCCAGGCGCGATCGCTTCGGCTCTCTCGAGTTCCGATTGAACATCGGCTGTCGAAACGTGTTTTCGGGGGAGGAAATGCGGGATGATTACGTGAGGAAGGCCATCTGGTCTGCCGAACCAACGGACCCTAACTGAATCGTTGTTTTACTCTGCAATATGGCCTATTCTTTGGTGTGTTGTAGGCCGGGCGATGCGCGGTGGACGGTGTTCAAGATTCCGTTCTGGTTCGCGTTTGACGTCGTCTTCTTTGATGGGAATTGGTTCGTGGTGGATTGGATCGGGCGCGTAGTGTCTCTCGGCGGTTATAGAGGACAATTGATGACGATTTTGCCAGAGTTGGAGGGTTTTAATGTTCTCGGAATGGATAATGTTAGAATGAGAGAATGAGATAATGAGAATACTTGTATTGTACTTAGGGGAGTTTAAGCCTTTTATATATACAAGTACATAGAGATCACATGTGTAATACACAACGTATGTAATGACATAACACATATAATCTAACAACCCATCTCAAACTCACGGTGAATCATACAGAGTGAGTTTGCGAATAAGGAACTGGAATCGAGAAACTGGATGTAACTTCGTAAAGAAATCAGCAAGCTGCTCTGCAGAGGAAGTATACGGAAGCGATACTGTCTTTGCAAGGTAGTGCTGACGAACGAAGTGACAATCAATCTCAATATGTTTGGTCCTCTCATGAAAGAACGGATTGCTGGCTATCTGAATAGCAGACCGGTTATCACAATAAAGAAGAGTAGGACCAGTCATAGTGACTCCCAAGTCCATCAAGAGACATCTAAGATGAATAATCTCCTTGGTGGTAATAGCCATGACTCGATACTCAGCCCCAGTGCTGGACAAGGAAACAACTTACTGTTTCTTGCTGCGCCAAGAGAATGCAGAACCCAGTGGTAGAGCGTCTCGTGGTCGGATCTCCAGCCCAGTCAGCATTAATGTAAGCTCTGAGAACCAGAAGCAAAGAGGATGACATATAGATCGATCTAGTGATAGTACCGTGCAAATATTTGAGAATACGCATAAGGGTACCATAATGTACTGATCGAGGAGCCAAGACAAACTGACTAACAATACGGACGGCATGAGCTATGTCAGTCTAGTGATGCAAAGATATACAAGTTGACCAACAATTTGTCTGTACCGAGTTGGGTCTGGAATGAGCTCACCATCTGTAGGACGAAGCTTCACATGAAGCTCAAGAGGAGTATCTGCACTTCGAGTATCTGAGAGGGCAGCGCACTTGAGAATGTCAGCTGTATACTTCTGTTGAGAGAGTAGAATCCCACGATCACTATGTGCAATCTCGAGACCAAGGAAGTAGCGAAGAGTGTCGAGATCTTTCATTTGAAACTGTCGACTGAGGTGATTCTTGAACAGAGTAATATCGGCGGAGTCATCGCCAGTGATAATCATGTCGTAAACATATAGAAGAAGGATAACCCGGCCCTGCGATGAGGATCGCACAAACATAGATTGGTCCTGAAAGCTCTCAACAAAACCAGCTGCCAGAATAACGCTGCGAAAACGCTCAAACCAGGCACGAGGAGCTTGTTTGAGACCATGTATAACCCGCTGAAGACGACAAACATGCTAAGGAGGAGTGCTGAGACCTGGAGGTGGTTGCATATAAATAACGCGCTCGCGAGCAGCAGGGTGCGCGAGCAGGGGGCACGCGCGGCGGAAGGGCACGTGCGGCGGCAGGGGCACGCGCGGTCAGCAGGGCGCGCGGCGACAACAGGGCGGTGCGATAGACGCGGGGCACAGCAGCAGGGGCAGCACGGCGCGGCAGGGGGCGCGGCAAGGGCGGTGCACGGCGCGCAGCGGCAGGGGTGGCGCGACAATGACGACGACAATGACGGCGATGACGACGGTGGCGATGAAGGATCCCCAAAAAAATAAAAATTTAGGGTTTATGAGGTGGTGGCTCTGATACCATGTTAGAATGAGAGAATGAGAATCCTTGTATTGCATTAGGGTTTAAGCCCTTTATATATACAAGTACATAGATATCACACAATACACAACGTATGTAATGACATAACACATATAATCTAACAGATAAGATGATGTATTTCGCCGTGGGTAAGTCTAGGTTGTTGGTGATTGTGAGGCACTTGAATGACTTGTATAAGACGTTTAAGTTCGAGTTATTTAGATTGGATGAGACGTCGAAAAAATGGGTAGAGACTGATAGCTTGGATGAAGGGATGTTGTTCTTGGGCAAGAAAGAGTCGACTTGGATTTCTTCTAGTGATGATTGCAAGAAATACAAAGGGAATTTGATCTATTTTGTGGATTGCTTGGGAAAGGATTTGCGTGTTTTTCATCTGGAAAATGGGAGCTTCAATTTAGTTTATGGAAAGGATGTTAAGAAGCTTTCATATCGTCATCATGTATGGGTTGTTCCCAGTCCATGAAAGAAGAGGGAAATTGGGGTGAGTTAGACTTTTTATGTCCTCAATCTATTTAAGATGACAGACTTCTTTTTTGCCCCCCAATGCTAGTAGGTTTTTGCCATGTTAGTTTGGTAGGTAAGTGATATTTCGTGAGTTAATATCATTATGATGATGGAATTGTTGGTTTATTCCATGTGTTAATCTTTGTTCTTACGACTAGTGATTCTATTTTCATTGTTTGTAGTATCTATATGCCTTTGAATCTGATAACTTTCAATCTGATATTATTTGTACATATCAAGAAGAGAATTTTTTTTCAACCAATAAAAAAAAATAGAGAATTTTTCTTTGTAGTAATAGTTGCCTTCAAATCTGATTCATTCATACACATCAAGAAATTATGAAAACTCGGCATGCGGGAACTATTATGGCCTGCAACTATTCAAATGCAAGCACACATGAATGCTGTCAACTATTGTAGGGTGCGTTTGGTTGCGTGATTGCAAAACTGATTATGCAAGAATGGTTTTAAAACTGATTTGGTAAGAAGCTCACCCCCACTAGCTTTTGAAATCGTAGCTTTTGAGCACTATTTGTTTGAAATCTGTCTCTAAGAAACTGCTACAGTAAAATTGTTTGATTGCACGATTGTAGAAGCAACTTCCTACAACCGCAAAAGCTGCGCAGCCAAAACGCACCCTAAGTAATTGTCTATCACCTTGAGTAAACTTTTTTTTGGCAAGTTAGAATGTGTATTGATTAGAATAAAAATTGTACGAAAATGAAAAAGTTACCCATCAATGATGTGTTCATTAGAGACTTGATTTTGATTGGCCGAGGGAATACTAACATTGAGTGCTAGTATGTATCCTGCCAATGAGAACTAAGAGTCCATGTTGAAGGGGAATGTGAAGTAGTACACAAAATTTGGTGTGCTAAATACTTTGAGGTTCTCGTTTAACAACTATAGTTTTGGTGCTTCCAGCAGAAAGTAGGCCTGCAATGTTTTCGTTGTGATTGCTACCCTGCTTATCTTTCTGAATTGCCTCTCCCATTCAGTCCAGATTTGATGAGGCTCAATTTTGGAGAAACCCAGTGAAGAATTTCTAGATGCCATGATGTCTGCAGGAGCCCTGGCCTTTTTGTAGACACATTGGATAATCCTCTCATCTAGTAGATGAAGCAGGTCTATTTTTTGAAAATAGAGTTTTTTAGTTCATGGGATTTGCCTTTATTAGATATCCAGAATTTCACTGTAGCAAAGATAACTTTTTTGAAACCATGTGAGATCCAGAAGTTAAGTCCACTTGTAGGACTTGTAGCTCAATAATGTTTATACTACCACAAGCAACTCTCCTATTTCTCCAGTCAAGAATATACCTTGCTCATCAGATAGGGAGCTATCTGAGTTGAATTCCTCCGAGGAGGATGCCATTTGAATTGCATAGTGGTGGTCAGTATGGGCTCAATTTGAATTCCCAGCAAATGCATTATTTTAACCATTTCTGCAATGATGTCTTCTTTCAGTCTTGATCTCTGCAGTCATATCCGAACTCTGAGGAGGACATACGTGAAGATGAGTGATATTCATCCATCAATATCATTAAGGTGATGAATATGTTTTTTTTTTAATGTTCCTACAGCTGATGATACTCTTTTCCGTGTTGGTAGTTAAGTATGCCTTCAGATCTGATTTTGTTCACACATCAATGGCAATATCCCCCCTGTGGTTCAGATGACTATTAAACAGCAGAATTTTTCGGATTGGGGATTATTTACATCTTTTTTTTTATAGTGGTTCATTTTTAATTGTTTCTTGGATTCAACTGCTAAACTTATCTATTAAGAATTAACATTCAAGTGGTATCTCATCGAACATGTTTTCTAAGTCAACCTGGCATGGTCTTTCCAATGTGATATCAGCATCATTTTTCTTCCATGCAATGCAATGGCTAACTGCATTTCTTTTCAACTGTTGATTAACACTCCGAGTAGCGGGGAGTCTGGTTGGGTGCAGGTAGAAAGCTTTTCTACTGGCCCAATTTTTTTTCCCTTTTGCTTTTTTTTTTCTTCCTTTACATTTTGAGCTTCGTTCTCTCTATCCTCTTCCTCACATTCGGTCTTGTTCTATCTCTACTGGAATAGAAATTGACTACATTTGACTAAAAAAAACACTTCTCAATGTATCAAGCAGAGGGTGTTCTATCGCTCTGGGCTCTTCTTGCATTTCATTAAAGTGGGTGAGGAGTTGGAGAGTTGTCTGACATTTTACTACTGCAATTGTATATTGTAAATGGTATAAAATTTTCTCTATAAAAAATTAAAGGACTTGAGCCAAGTTTGAAGGACAGGGACCTGATAGATGAATAAGGTACAAAAGGAATGGTCAATCAACCTCGACTTCTACCTACTCAACCCCTTCTCCGGGGCCGTGGCCCCCCTCTCGTGTTCAATGTCGTCTTCTTTGAAAAGGATTTATACTTGGTGGATTTGATCAGGAATGTAGCTTCTGTCGATTGTCACAATGGACAATTGACAATGTTTCCAGAGTTGGAGGGTTTTAATGTTCTCACATTGGATAATATGATGTATCTGGTGGTGGGTAAGTCAGGGATGTTGATGATTGTGAGGCACTTGAATTACTTGTATGATACGATAAGTTTGAGTTATTTAGATTTGATGAAATGTTGAAAGAATGGGTAGAGACTAAGAGCTTGAACGAAGGAATGCTGTTCTTGGGCCAGAATGAGTAGACTTGGCTCTCCTCTAGCATCTTCTTGGGCCAGGATGAGTTGACTTGGCTCTCATCTAGAGATTTCAAGGAATGCAAAGGGAATTTGATCTATTTTGTGGATCACAGTGTGGATGGCACGGGAGAGAATTTGCACGTTTTTCATTTGGAGAATGGGAGCTTCAGTTCAATTTATGGAAAGGATGTTAAGAAGCCTTCATTACCTCATTATATATGGGTCATTGTGTTGTTCCCATTCCATTAAAGAAGGAAATTGGCCCTCTTTAATGCCTCCACCCCAGATTTGGATAAGAGGCTCATGGATGGAGGTGTTTGCAGCTAAGGAATGGGGACATCCTCCTCAGTCCATCAATAAATTGGTAATATTTTACTACTATGTGCTGGAACATTTGGAAGGCAAGAAAGTCTAGGTATTAAAAAATGTGGTGATTAGTCCAAAACAGGTTGCATGTCAGGCTTTAAGTCATGCTGGGAGTGTTTGAAATATATTCAAAAGAGACCAGTCCAGCCTTTACACATAATGCAAGCTGAGGATCCTACACCATCTAATGATATGGCTCATCAGCATTTGCCAGAATAAATAATGACCCTGTCTGCATAGTCACAGATGGAAGCGGAAAGTTGGTGCTGCAGGGATAATCCTCGACAAGTCCTTGGAGCAGGATGTCGAGGTTGGTTGTGGACTTCTCCTCTATGAGTGGAGGCAGAGGCGATTCGATTAGCTATCCGATTTGCAAGATCAATGGGGATCCAGCGTATTCATATAGGTTATGATGCTGAAGTTCTGATCCACTTATTACAGGGAACAGGTGATGGACCACCACAAATTTAAGAAATTGTAGCGGACATTCGAAGTTGGAATTACTCGCATGATCTATCTGATTTAGTAAGGTTAGTCGATCAGCGGTGACCGCCCCAGAACAATTGGCTAAAATGGCTCGCCAAACTCAGACTTCAATATTCACTCGTGGCTTACAGAATTCTCAAGTTCGTAGATTCATTGAGGATTTTGCTGATGCTTTGTTTGAGGGGGTTAGACAACTTAGGTTGTCTGATGTATTTTGATATGTATACTTTTTATTTACTTTTGCTGTATATGTAAAATGCCTATGGCCTGTTCACCGAAAAAAGAAGAAAAAAAAGGAGGTCCTCAATCTATGTAAGGTGACATTTTTTTTGGCCCCAATTTAAATAGGTTCCTTCCATATTAGTTTGGTAGTTAGTGATATTTCTTAAGTTAATATCATTATAATGATGAAATTGTTGGTTTATTCAATGTGGTAAACTTTTCTCTTTTCATTTTTGTAGTATCTATACGTCTTTGAATTTGGTACCATATGTAGATATCAAGAAGAGAAATTTTTTTGGGTCAATTGCCCAACTACCCCTGTAGCCCAACCCCAATATTTTCTGTGCCCCTACCTTTTGAAAAAAAAAATTTACCCCTGCAACAAACACTTAATTTTTTTTCTACCCTCATCCCATTAATTCCCTCAGCGGCACAAAATCGTAGTTTCCCCCTGTAAGTGCATATATGTTTTCTGTAACTTGGAGAACACAAAATGTAATTTCTATAAATATTATCTGTAAATGCATTATTATGTTATGTAAAAATCGTAACTTGCAAAACACTAAAGATACACACATTAATGCATAACATTAATATATATGTGGTTCTTATGTTGTTATGAAGTAAACACTTATTGATGTTTGATTTATTTAGGTGTTTGACTATTGTTGCATCTCTAATACGTTTGCTAACTCGAAGGTGCAACAATAGATTCGATTTCAGCCAAAATGACATGAAGATGATCCGATGAAATACAACATCTCAGTTCATTAGGGTAGGAAAAGAACATTGAAATGCAAACATTCGATGAATTTAAGTGTTTTGATGTACTTATTGTGATAAAATATTTTCAGATGTTATACGTATGTTTCTCTAGTATTTTGCAAGTCACCATTTTTACATGAATGTATAATAATGCACTTACATATAATATTTACAGAAATTACATTTTGTGTTCTATAAGTAATAGAAAACATGCATGCACTTATAAGGAAAAAGAATGTCAGAATGCAAACATTCAATGAATTTAAGTGCTTTGATGTACTTATTGTGATAAAACTTTCAGGTGTTATACGTATGTTTCTCTAGTATTTTACAAGTTTCCATTTTTACATGACATATATAATAATGCACTTATATATAATATTTACATAAATTATATTTTGTGTTTTCTAAGTTATAGAAAACATACATGAACTTATAGGAAAAAACTGCGATTTTGTGGTGCCAGGGGAATTAAAGGGACGAGGGTAGAAAAAAAATTGTGTTTGTTGGAGGGATAATTTTTTTTTTCAAAAGGTGGGGGCACATGAAATACTGGGGTTGGGCTGCAGCCTGTAGGGGTATTTGGGCAATTGACCTAATTTTTTTTGGGAAAATGTTCAGTCATTTTTACATTCCAAAACTCAGACAATATATGTTTTCATTTTTTTAAATAGTAAACATCATCTTTATATGCTTTGATAAAAAGAATATGTCGCTCTATTTTGAGTTGAATGAACCCATTTTTGGGAAGTGTAAGAAATAAAATTAACAAGGTATGTTTCACTGAAATTTTAACGAGGAATATAGGACTGCATTTTCGATTATAAAAAAACCGAGTGTGACAGTCAATTAGGATTTTCATGGACAAAAAATCTATGTCCATTGTTTTTTAAATCCTGGGTTATTCAATTAGAATTTTAGTTCGGGAACAAAAAGTAAGTGTTATTTGATTGAGATATTAATTATGGATAAAAAAAATTAAGTATTATTCGACTGAGACATTAATTTAGGGACAAAAAGTTAATCATTGTTCGATTGTAATTTTTTATTATAAACATAATGTTATGTGTTATTCAATTTCAACATGATTTGTGAGAATTTCCATAACTTGTGTAGACTTAGAGAAATATAAAGGAAAACGACATTCAAAATCTCACCTAAATGAGTAAGATTCTCATTGATTTTAATTCTAGCATTGGGGATGGGATCGTATGTAGTAGGAGCTTGTCGTACATTACAGACGATCCTCTCCCTTAGCATTATGAACAATTTTCTTTTTTTTTTTTTTTACAAAACTATTATATTTTTCTACTTTTTTATTTTTACGTTGTTTTTTTTTATCATTGTTTTATTTTTTTTATGGATGTCAGTTATCTCATGTATTTCATATTTGTTCTACTTTTATGATTTTTCTATTTTTTATCCCTATTTTTTTTATACAAAATATGCCTTTTTATTTTTTTATGAATGTGTATATGTATAAAATATTAATATTATCTCATATGTTTGAAGCATATGTGATAATAGTAGATTTACTTGTTTTGTAATCAATCATTTTCATTATTGTTTATTGTATAATACATGCTTAGATCCATCATTTTTTTGAAGGGAAAAATTTCTACAACCCCTTGTAATCTGACTGAAATCTACATGACCCACTGACTTTTCTTAAAATCCATATAATCTATTGAAAACATCTAGTAAATCCAAATAGCTCCCTAAATAAAATTTTTGTTCATAGATGATGAATATTTTGTGAATATTTCATCTAGTTAACCCTAACTCAAAACACAAAATACTAAAAAAAACCCTACAATACGTAAAAAATGCAAAAGATTCTATGAAAATGACAATTTTACCCCCTCTAACTATACTATAAAACCCTGTTCGGAAGTGTAAAATCGTTATTTATAAAAGATTTTTTTTATTTTTCACACATTGTAAATTTTTTGGTATTCTAGCAGGGTTAATTAAACATAATATTAACAAAAATATTAATCATATGTTAACAAAAATTTTATTCATGGGTTATTTGGATTTATTAGGTGTTTTCAGGGGATTATATAGATTTTTCCCTATTTTCAAAGAATATTTCATTTAATATTTAGTTGTTGCATATGCAATAACTGTATAATGTTTGTTTTGATTTGTCTTTAAAATATTTTTATTTCAACACAATATAAATGCCTATATTATAGGCTTTTATAATGCTTAAGCATATATAAAATAAATATTATATTTAGGCGTATGATTCTCACGGTTGGTTATGTTGAATAAATTTGTGTTGAGTTTTTTATTTTAAAAATCTCAAAAAATTCTATGAAATTGTATGAGAATCAACAAAAGTCCAATTGTAAAAGTCTAAATACATATGTGAAATTATGTAAAAATAAAGTCTAAAAAGTATTGTGAAAGTATGCAAAGTGTATAATAATCAATATAATAATCAATCATTTAAATAATGTCTATAAAAGTCAATTGACTATTCAAATCTTAACATATATCTCTGATTTAGAATTTTTTTTTTTGAAATTAGAAGGTAGGCAATCAACCTCCATAATTTTATTTATGATTTAGTTTTGATTTGAATATTTAAAATATATTTATGATTTAGATTTGATTTTGATACATGTTTAATAAAAAAAACTATACAACTCCACATTAATTGCAATTACTTAATAACTCGGAAAAAATTAGTATAAAAGCACTGTTGTTCACACACGCGAAGCGAATGGGCTCCTTTTATTTACATTCTCTACTCTAAATATGTATTTGAATTTGTTAAACTATTGCATGAAATTTCATGAATTAGAAGTTTGGGAAATGATATTTTGGGATGATGGAAAATATGGACGAGGCACATATTTGTAATTAGGGACCTGGTTAGGAAATTAGAAGCTGGGGACTGATGTGCATCCATAAAAAAGATGAAATTGGTCGGTTTTAGCAAGGGGCCTAATTATACACTGATATAACTTGGGGGTACTAGCTCAGAAGAGACCAACCGAACCTGGTTGTTATATTAGTAGAAAGTGGGGGGCTTTATGAAAATATATTTGTCGTCCAGAAGAGACCAACCGAGGGCTGGTTGTTATATTAGTAGAAAGTGGGGGGCTTTTGCAAATATCCCACAGGACATGGTTACCGTTTTGTCCTAACACTTTTAATGTATATATATAGATATGTTTCATGACAAACTGCACAATTTCGCATTTTAATGCACATATCACGCAAAATAATCATTAATTTTTTCTATCATTAACATTACATTACTTGGTTAAAGAGAAACCACAAAAAATATCATATAAATCCCTACTATTAACTCCTGGGGTTAGAATTAACAATGAGTGTAATTTGACTATTATACCTTCAAAAAATAAAAAAACCTCTCTATGAAGCTTTTTTTCAACTTTTAATGCATTTTAATTTGTTTTGATATTCTTTGCAGATTATTTATTGGATTTGATCGGTCTCAAATCTGAATATTTGGATTGAAACCATATCATGGATATACTAATTGACCTCTTCGCATTACAAATGCTTGTTTTGATTTATAAGGTTTAATTTTTTTTTCAAAAACAATGCAACACTGTTTTTGTGCTGAAAATGCAAATGTTAAATTTTTGTTTGGATCCGTAGTGATGTTACGTCGAGTTTCCCATCACGGAATTGCTCCACTGTAGATCTAAACAGGACCAAAGAGTTGGTGAGTTGTGTGACATTATGTAATGGTTGAGTTTTGCATGGTCGACAATAACCTCCACTTTTACCTACTCAACCCCTTCTCTGGAATGGTACTCCTTCGATATTATGTATTCATTTTCTGTGGATTCATTTGATGATCTAAAATAAGATCAATCATATTAGCATAATTATTTCTTTCATCCAAACAAATATTTAATATTATATTATCCTCAAACTGAAAAATTATTTATTTTTATACGGGTTGATGGTGCTTTTGAGTTTGTAGAAAGCTGAGTTCTCCAATATATTTATGATTTAGATTTGATTTTGAAATATTAATTTCTAAATAAATAAACACTGAGCAGTTGTTAAATTTTATGATAACAAGTAATAGAAGTAATAAATTTGAAATCTTAAAATATATTTATGATTTATATTTGAAATCTTAAATTTTGGAAAAAATGGAATATAAATAATTGTCAAATTTATTAGAGGATAAAAAAAACTAAGTAATAAAAATATAGTAAAGAATAGATAACAATCTTTACCACTCCACATTAATTTCAATTTGTTTAATAATTATTAAAAAAAAATCATAATATTATATGGTTTACATACACGGACAAAATTAGCAAAAATAAACAAACAAAATCAGCAAGTAATGGAACCCACCCAATCTTGGCATATATTTGAATGTATTCTTATGTTTTCAGTTTTTTGATCCCCGAATAAGAAAGACCCGAATCTAAACTCATAAATTAATCGTCAATTCTTTTTTTTCTTTTAATTTTCATTTTCAAGCAAAAACGAAGATGGATTGGTCTGATCTCCCGGACGAAATACTGTTCTCAATCGCGACGCGACTGGATCACCTCTCCGATTACATCTGCATCAGCGCCGTCTGCAGGTCATGGAGATCCGCCCTCCTCGTCCGACCCCAACCCCTCCATCTTCGGTTCCCTTTTCTCTTGTTGTCTAACGAGCTCACGCGCCACAACGCCCTCTACAGCCCACTCGAGCGCAAGTTGCACCCCATCAAACTCCCCCATCGACGACGTCCCAAGACATGTCTCGGATCATCCTCCTCGGACGGTTGGGTTTGCATGGTCCACAAAAACGTCAAGTTTTACCTACTCAACCCCTTCTCCGGGGCCGTGGTCCCCCTCCCTCCCCTCATTGGCGATGACTCTTTTGAATATGCGAGGAAGGCCGTCTGGTCTGCGGAACCAACCGACCCTAACTGTATCATTGCCTTGCTCTGCAACATGGTGTATTATTGCAGGCCGGGCGATGCGCGTTGGAAAGTGTTGAATACTTCGTCGGAGTTTGTACATGATGCCATTTTCTTCGATGAGAAATTATACATGTTGCAACCGTGGCGGCGCGGGCGAGTAGTGGCCATCGATCCCCGCAAAGGACGGGAGAGGACTATGGCGAGGGGGTCGGCTGGTTTTCTTCAAGGGATGGATAAACTTTTGCATCTTGTAGCAGGCCCATCGGGGCTATTGTTGGTTGTGAGGCACATGAAGAACGTGTACAAGACAACACGGTTTGAGTTGTTCAGAGTGGATGGTACATTGAAAAAATGGGTGGAGATTAAGAGCTTGGATGAAGGGATGCTGTTCTTGGGAATGAATAACTCAATTTGGCTCTCTTCTAGCAATCTCAAGGGATGCAAAGGGAATACCATCTATTTCATGGATCACGACATATGTGGCGGTGTTCAGGATTTGCGCATTTTTTATTTGGAGGACGGGAGCTTTGGTGCAATTAGTGAAATTGATGATGAGAAGTATTTACATCCTTGTCATGTATGGGTTGTTCCCCATTCCATGAAAGAAGAAGGAAATTGGGGTGACTTTCTATGTCCTCATTCTATTTAAGGTGGACTTTGAATCTGATATTGTTGCTTTATTCAATATGGCAATCTCTAGTGATTCTCTTTTCATTGTTCGTTGTATCTATACGCCTTTGAATCTGATACCTATGAATCTGATATCATTTTATAGTGAAGAACTATAAAAAGTGAGCCTTCAAAAAATGTTGTCCTGTAATTCTTCAATGTAAGCACATAGGAATTGTGTCGACCAATGTACTTTGTAATTGCCTGTCATTTTGAGTCAACTTTTCATTTGATTAAAATAATTATAGTTTAAGCCACATACTAAACAATAAATTTCTCTAGGGAAACCTCTGTTTATTTCACACAATCTACCAACTCTGCGTCAGCTTCTTGTTATGATCAGGAAAATGGTTGAATCCTGGAAACAAAATGGTTAAGTTATGATGGAATGTTGGAGCTAGTCATGACAGTTTTTAACATCATGTAATCATGCTGATTTAGCATTCTATATCCCAATGACCACATTTACTAACATTGTAACTCGGTTGATCTTTCTTGTGGAGTGATAAAGAGCAAAAGCCAAAGATTCACTTAGTCATTCAAGCACAAGTGTGTAAGTCAAAACTAGGAGTATGTTTGGGGCCTGAAATAACTAATGGGCTTAATAAATTGCCCTCACGTCAAGTATTTGACAAAAGAGTCTCAGTGTAGGATGTTAAATCACAACAGCTGGTTCTTATGCCTGGAGTAATGTTTTGGGTAGGGAATGTCATATACTGTGTCCACCATTTACTTTAATTTGGATGGTTAGTCTCATGTAATCGAACAATGGGATCTCCCCTATCCCACCACCCATGCAAGAGTTAACTAAAATAATAGGAAATGTTGAAAAAGATTTTTCATAATAGGAATCATATCAAAGACAACTTCTAGCAAGGGATGAACTTGATCATCACATGTAATTGAATGGGATTCATTAAGCTGACATTCTGCCATTGATATAAAAAAGTTACCTATTGTTGATACTAATGGGGCTGATAATGTGTTGAATTGTAATTTTCCAGAAAAAAAAAGAGAGTTAATAGGTTTGTTGCATGTAACTCTGGTATTTTAGTATTATTTCATCCATCAATATTATTAGGGTGATGATATTGTGATTTTGTTCAATGTTCTTACATTTGGTGATTCTCTTTTCCTTGTTTGTAGTAATATCATGCCCTCAAATCTGATTTGTTCATACATTTCAAGAAGAATTATGAAAAATTTACATGTAGAACTATTATGGCCTGTAATTATTCAAATGCAACCACACATGAAAGTTGTCAACTATTGTAGTCTATTATCTTGAGAAAACTTTTTTTGGGCAAGTCATAATGTATATTAAATACAATAAAAACTGCATGGGAATAAACAAGCTACTCGTCAGTGATGTAATGATGTCTTCATTGGAGACTTGGTTCTGATTTAAGTTATAAATAGCTAATTTTTTTTTTATCAAATATGAGTTTCATCATTTGATTTCATTTTTCATTATGAAATAATCATTTATGGGAAAATTATATTTCACAGTCATAAGTATATATTGAAACACTCTTTACAACGGGCTATTGATCACCCTAATCAGAGTTATACTTGAAAAATTATAATTTTTAAAGCATTATGAAAATAATTTAATTGTTGGTCAAATTTAAGATTTAAACAGAATTTGTATGATTTGATACTATAATTGGAATTGCACATGTATTATATTAAATGTCTCTAAATAATCTAGATCCCCCAATCATTAACAAAAACTCTAATATCTAAAGTTGAATTTTGAAAGAAAAAAATCCGTGAGAAATTTTCAGGTATATTTCATTATTTACTTATTTATTTGTTATTTATTCATTTTTAAATGTTAATGATTTCTAGCATATTTTTTGTATTTTGAATGTAGATATCACTTAAAGCAATAATATCATATTTGAATTTTCAATCTTTTATTTGTTTTCTCACTTTAGTTTAATGTTGATTTTTTAAAAACTATGATCGAATATGTTTTATAATTTTTTTAAAATTTTGATTGATAAATTACATAAAGACAAATAATTTATGGATATTAATTTATGTTTTATTTATTTATTTATTTGCTTAAATTTCTTACCCTATCTTATCACATTGAAATCCAAAAGAGTCATATTGAAATCTAAAACCTTATCTTATCTTCCCTTATCTACCCTATATAAGTGTGCCCCACTCCCTTTCCTAAATCATTCCCAAATTTCTATTCTCTTCCCTATTTTATTTGTTTGATTAAGTTTGATTTTTTTTAGATATTGTGAATACATAGTTTTAGTGTTTTAATCTGGTTCAACGGTGTTATTTGTGATTGAAAAAATAACTCAAATAAATTGATGTGTAACACACTTATGCATTAACTAGTATATATATTAAATGATTGTGTGTTTGTGCATCATCAATTGAATTAAAAAAAATTGAAAAAATTGAGAAAGTTCTCTTGTCCGTTTGGTTGCACGATTTGGGGCGATTCCGCTTTTTGAAAAGCTAAAATCCCAAAATCGTGCAACCAAACGGAGTGGATTCCGGCGGAAGTGGAAATTCAATTCCCTATTCTGGATAATACGCAAGAGACGAGTATGTAGTGAATGCCATCTGGTCTGCTGAACCAACAGATGATAATGTATTGTTGTTGTACTTCGCGTGGTTGGCCATGTTGTGTTATACTGTAAGCCACGAGATACCCAATGGATAGTTTTTCCAGATATCTTTGTATGGCATTTATGATGCACTTTTTTTTCACAAAAAATGTTATATGGTGCAGGATATTTGTAATCCCTCGTGTGAAATCAACAAACCTTATTTGTCAGTAGACCAATCAGATATCTTTCTCATTGTGAGGCATGTGAAATTGTTTCATGGTGATACTGACTTACCATGTAGGACTGAAGGATTCAGTGCATTCAAATTGGATGAACATACAAAAACTTTGATAAAAATTCATAGCTTGGGGGGGAAGCTATTGTTTTGGGGGTAAAAACTCATCAATCTTTCTCACTCCAACAAAAAAGATCAACTGAGTTACAATGTTAGTAAATGTGGATGTTGGGATATAGAATATTGAATCTAGTATGATTACATGATGTTAAAAACTGTCTTGATTCTCTAGACTTGCTCCAAAGTTCCATCATACCTTAGCAATTTGTTTTATAGGATTCAAACATTTTCCTGATCATAACAAGAGGCTGATGTAGCCACGCCGGTGCTCCCCCTTATATATTTAAAAATTAAATTTGATTTCCCTTGTATATTAATAACAACAAATTAGAGATTGAAACAAATGGTATTTATTGATTAGTGACCAGAAATGAATCAAATAATGCATACAGAAAACACTCGTATGTATGACTCATTGAAAGCAGACTTGGCATTTTGTGTGAAATAAACACAGGTTTCCCTTATTCCCTAGAGAAATTTTATTGGTTGGTATGTAGAATAAACTATAATTATTTTGTTTAAATGAAAAGTTGACTCAACATGACAAGCAATTGCCAGGTACATTAGTCGATGGAATTCCGTATGTATGAATGATATCATATTTAAAGGCGTATAGATACTACAAGCAATGAAATAGAATCACCAGAGATTACTGCATTCAACAATTTCATCATCCTATTTTTCAACAATGTAACAAATGAAATCGAAAAAAAAAAATTTCATCATCCTAATAATATTAAGGGACGGAATATCACTAACTAAATGACACAATTTATGAATCGAATTACATAATTAATTGTTAGGTACATATATTTAAAAATTCATGTTTTATTTAATAGCTGACTGGATCTAATAAGAAAGTGAACATATATCTAACAATTGACTGTATAGTTTGATTAATGATTTATGTAGTTCAATAGTACATAACCGATTGAAGCCTAGTCTTAATTGGGTCCGAACTCTCTAGCATGGGGGGCAAAAAAAAAAAAAAAAAAATTGGTACATACACCTTAAATCCAATGACATAGAAACTCTTCCCATTTTCCTTCTTTCATGGGAACAACCATACTCGTTAGGGTTGACGATTGAAAAAGTAAAGAAATTAAAGGGAATAGTCTATATAACTCACTATAATCTTAACTACATCAATTCTAGTCTATGTTAAATCCTTAAATCACAGTAGATCTTTAGATTTTGCTGTAGTTAATGATTTTAGTCATCAAATCCGAAAAATGAATTTTTAAAAATTATATTCAAATAAGTCTCTAAAAAAAGCGTAAAAATCAAAATACGTCATTTCTATAACCAAAAATCAAAATACTCGACTGAAATTTTGAGCAATGCGAGAGAAACAATGAGTGAAATGTTAGATGAAGGAAATGATATTTCAAGGACTAAAACAATAATTTGTACGGTGATTTAACTATTTAAGTCTTTTATGGGGACTAAAAAACTAATTTAGCCAAGATTACAAGAAGAAGTATCAATTTTCCCCAAAATGAAAACCAGCCAACCAGGTCCCCAGTCACCAATCGTTGAAGAAAAAAAAGAAGAAAAATAAAACAGAGAAATCGATCCCAATGAGGGCAACAAAGCTCCTCCTCCTCCTCTTCTTCCTCTCCACCACAGCCATACTCGTTAGGGCTGACGTCATCACACTCACGGCCGACACCTTCACCGACAAGGTTAAGGAGAAGGACACCGTCTGGTTTGTCCAGTTCTGCGTCCCATGGTGCAAGCACTGGTAACAATTCCACAAAAACCCCTCAATTTCTGCTTTTTTTGGTAGAGACCCTCCCACTAAGCGATGCGGATCGGGATTCTGTCACAGCAAGAACTTGGGGACGCTGTGGGAGGACCTAGGGAGCGCGGTTGAAGGGGAGGACGAGATTGAGGTGGGGAAGGTCGACTGCAGCACGAGCAAGGCCATCTGTACGAAGGTTGACATCCATTCGTACCCGACTTTCAAGGTGTTCTACGAAGGAGAGGAGTTCTCCAAGTATAAAGGTTGGATCTTTTTATTCCTTTTTTTTTTTTGCATTTGTTGGGGATTTATATATATATAGAAGGATTTTTTAGTGTTTGATTTACTATTGTGGTGTTTAAGGTTGCTTTGTTTGGTGATTTTCAAGTATTTTTTTGGGAGAATTGATTGTTTGAACTGGGTATTTGGAAATTTATTTGTTTGGTGTTGTTGCTTCATTTGTGGGAGAGTATATAAGATTTTGTTTATTTGGTGATAGTATTGATTTTTTTTTGGGTAATTAATTGGCACCCAATTGAGTTTGGTATATGGAATTCTATCTATTTATGTTCTTTAATGTTGGTACTTCATTTGTTGGAGAATTGGTGATTGGGTTTATGAAAAATGGGATTTCTAATTGTTTATTCACTATTATGGTGTTTAAGATTGTGTTGTTTACTTTCACCGGTACAAGATTCGAGAAAATTTGACAAGGACAAAAGGTTTTAATTCGGTATAATTTTTGTTAAGTGAGAAAGTTCTGAAAATTATAAATTACAACAGTAGAAAATTATCTATGACATGCAAAATCACCAATGTTATTTTTTTAAAGATATGGTGGGAACTCTATCACCCAGAATTTTATTAGAATTGATTAGGGCACAGCTCTGACAAACAAGATGAAAAGATTGAAGATACAATAGATGAATCTGAACTGTGTCTGCAAATTCTGTTTAAAGAACTGCAAGAGATTTCAAAACACCACAAACTCTCCCTCCCACCTTTATACTGAAAGACCCAGTTCACAAATCTCTGAGCCTCTGCTCAGTTCTTAGCCAGTCTTTGATGAAGAAGATAATGTTTTCCCAAACATTTTCCATCATGTCGAATAGCTCCCCTGACTCCTTGATAACCACCTCATTCCTCAAGAGCTAGATTGCCCAATTGCCCGCCGGGTTATAATAAGTTTGGGATACCATAAATAACCAATATTGAATCAAAACAAAACTCCGTACCCCATTCAGAGTGATAATTAAATGAAGCAACATTCTAGCGTTTCTTGAGTTCAACATAGATACCAGGAAGAGCAATGAAAGCATCGGACTCCCGGGCCATTAGTGATTTATGCTCATGCATGTCTGAAACAGTTCTAACTTCACCCACTGTTTGCCCCGATATCTGTAAGAATTGAAATCCAGACGCTTAGATCCCAATAAATGTATGAACAAGCACATATATTCAGATTCTTGAAGGGAAATTCCAAAACAATGGGCATTCAGAAGTGCTGTGTTATGCAACTGGACACAAATTTATACACCAATCTGCATATTACTTTAATGGTTACCAATTCCACTCAAAAACTTTTGACACTCACGCGGAGAAGGACACAAGATATAACAGTAAGGCAAAACTAGAATGGGACAATGTTGACCAAGATTCTGATCAGATGGCTTATGAAAATCCATGTTTAACGCAATAATATATACACATCATCATGCAAAAATATATTTTTCCTTACATCAGCACTAAGTATCCAGATTCCTCCTAGTTAAAAGAAAATAAGGAAGATCTACTTTCTAAGTTTCTAATCAGATTGATTTACTCAAAAGCATATTCGAACTATCCGAAAAAATACATTCGATTCACTTGGAAACAAGTAGCCAAACGCTCTCTTGACATAATTGACCAGCAACTAAGAAAAAGGGGTCAATTCTGAAAGCCCTGTTAGTCAAGAAAAGCTGTTTTTAAATTGGGCATATAAGATGATAGAGCAGCATTATATATAATTGACAAAACCTTAGGATTATGCAATGAAATGTTAAATAACAAATTTATCTTTTCTAAATAACAAAAATTGAGAACTTAGAACTCTGAATGCATGAAATCTTTCAGTGATGTTATAACATCGAAACTTTACAAGATTTCTAATTTCTACTTTTTGTTTCTTTTTCTTTTTTGAAAAGTAGTAGGAACTTTTATTGACTAAAGCTCCCAAACAAAATGGAGATGAGGGATCTCCTTACAAATTGAAAAAGAAAGAGGAATATAAAGGTCGATTAGGAGGGATCTCCCAATCAAGATAATATGAGCTAACTCCTCTCAAACCAAGAATGGCCCATAATTGAAGGACCATCCACTTGAAGGATAACACTTCTAAGATTTATATTTTTTAGTTATGTATCAAAAAGGGTTATACTCCTGTGCCTATATTGGAGTAAGGCTCATTTGAAGACTAGGGATGGAAATCAAAATCTAGTTTGAACACATCACCTAGTCTTCTCTCGTTCTTGCACTAAAATACACATTTTTACATTGCATGGTACCATATGCTAACAGAACCTTCACATTTTTTCCAAGCTGAAAATTATTCATCAAGATTTCTATACTGAAACTTTGAAAGCTATAGGATGATTGCAGTAGCTTATATTCTCAGTGGCATCTTGAATAACAAAGCAGTAGACAGATGTACTTCTTGTATAGAGAGAACTTGTGGAGAAAATGCACTCTACTGCTGAGGCTTCTGCCATTTTACAGATGGTGTAATTCTTTCAAAGATTGAATGACTAATTCTTTCATAGATTGAATGACCATTTCCAGGATATAACCGGGGAGTTCCATAGCGCACAGAAAATTTTTCATACCAATCTAAGAGTGGAGTTTCACCAAAGAATCAACAACTTTATTGTTCTGTGTTATTCTTTCATAGCTTGAATGACCATTTCCAGGATATAACTGGTGAGTTCCATAGCAGACAAATTTTTCATACCCATCTGAGAGTGGAGTTTCACCAAAGAATCAACAACTTTATTGTTCTCTCTAACACAGTTTTCCCACAATTCAGTCTTGCAAGTCGGCTAATATTTTCCAGATTTTGTTTATGCTGTCTCTGACTGCCCATGGGACTGGGTATCCTTTATTAATGAGCCAACCACCAAGGGACAATCTGTTTCAATGCAAACTATAACATTTGGTTCAGACATAATCAGAATTAGACCTTGCAAAATGGCTTGAGCTTCAACAATATGTATGACATTATCAGAATTTTTTCTTGCAAAAGCACACATCATTTGGCCAGTATGATCTTTAATAACCTCTTCCATTACACATTTCTCAGAGTCCCTTCAGCCTTCAGCATTTAATATAAGCCATCCAGAATCTGGAGGCTTCCAATTGTGGTAAGAAGTCTTCACAATTTGGGGATGGATTCTAACACTGAAGAAATAAAAAAACATACTGTTTTCTGCTACTTTTGCCTCAGAGGCGGCAGAAGAGTTTGCTATTGTATTACTGGCAATCATAATAGATTTCAACAAAAAGATTTTGCGCCTACTTTTTTGTTATATGAAAGATTCTATTATTTCTCACTCCATATGTTCCATATAGTAACTGTTAAGCACAATCTAGCTATTAATGAAATCTGGTTGTTTTTGCTTTATCTGTAAGATTCCTCTTCATTTTTTTTTTTACTGTAACCAGCTTCTGCAATAGAGTATTCCAGATCCATTTTGTGTTTGATCATTGAACGAATAAGTTGTTCACATCCTCAGGGTCTGTTTTACACAATACACATTTGATGTTTAGAATAGGTATGCCCCTTATATAGAATCTGGAGGCAGTTTGTATAGCAGAGGTTTCTAAGTACAGAAAAAATGTCTTGGCACTATCCCATGATCCCATCTTTAGTCGATGCCAGGATTGAAGTTTACCTAGAGATCTAGCAATCTCCCAAACTGATTTGGTATTAAGATTCTATGAGACTCAGAAATCCAAATGGCCTAGTCACAAAGTTCTACTCCCAGAATAGGAAGTTATAACATTTAAAAATTTAGTTAAGAACTTAAGATCATAAAAAAATTGATAAAAATCTAGCAGTGCAAAACCTATTCTGCTCCCAGAATAGGAAGTTATAACATTTGAATTTAGTCAAGATCATAAAAAAATTGGTAAAAATCTAGCAGTGCAAAACCTAGTCAAGCCCTAGTCATGCAATTTTTTCTTCTTCATTTTCATTATGTTGCACAAGTCAAATACATATCATGCATTTAATACATATTTAATTCGTTTGACACACTAATTATTGAAGAAGTTATGTATTGTCATTGAGATATGATTTAAATGGAAATTAGTTTTTTTAATGAAAACTGCACATGTAATGCATGAATTTTCAATAATTTGGAGTGTTAGGTAATGAGGCATTGTTTGGTGATGGTATCTCTCTCTCTCCCTCTCTTCTTTTTTTGTGTATTTTGAATTCTATCTATTTGTATTGTCCAATGCTGATACCTCATTTTTTGTCTATATCGTGTGTTATCTGTGTTATGCTCTTATACAGATACTAAAAAGTGCTTGTAGCGTTTGATCATGTGACCGTAGATCTATGATTTTGTAGCAATCAAGAGAGAGTGTGCATCTTTTTTTCTATCACAGATTGTTTTTTGGATAAAATTTGCGTTTATCTGCTAGGCAAACATGATCTAGTTTCCCCTCTAAGAAATGTTCTTCTCATTATAAAATTTCTTTTTTTTTTATTTAAAAAACAAAATCATATCACCACTGGTTCCTACTTTATGTTTATCACTGCTGTTAGGGTTTTGATTCACCATTTTCTTCACAAGAACAAAGGAATTAAGAGATTACACTGGTTCATTAGCTTAATTCTGTTAGGTGGACATACACATTTACGTACATACATATCTATGAAGTTAGCATAATAAGGTTGCATTTTTTTTATAAGGGTACAAATAAGGGACCTCAAAGGATAAAAAAGTCTATGAAATCATTGGCGCCATCGGTGGGGATTGAACTAACCGCCATCTGAATAAAAAGCATGCTCCGCCAACTGTGCTGTCAAATACTGGCAGCAGAAGCGTTTGGAACCAGAGTGTAATGTCGCATTCGATACTATAAGTGACAATTATTGGAAATTATAAGTGACAAAGTACTGAAAGCTTCCAAATTTTAAGTGCATTTGGTAACTTCAGTTTCTATCATTTAGCAAAATGATATGCACTCTATGTAGCGTCAATTTTAACATGACAGTGGTGATCATGTTAATTCTTGTCATTTTTAATCATGTATTGGGGATGGAAAAGTCCAATTTGTTCTGAGCTCAATCAAATTAATTAAAAGTGCCTTAAAATTTAGTACAATTTATGAACTGCATATTTATAACTTGCATTTTTCTTTATGAAACATGAGAAGACACCACCTGAAGTTTTCTTAACATAAGTGTGCTTCAAATGCATTAGGAGGTGCCAAAAACTCAACTCCTAGGTAGCAAAAGAAAGTTAAGATTAAAAGGGGAATAAAAGAGAGGAGGGAGATGAGACATGTTCCGACCCCAACACTATAAAAGAAAAACTTCCTCTACCCAGCAGAGGACAGACCTGATCACCTGCTCCCAAACGATTCCCTAGAATACTTGCACATTTACAAAACCCCTCAGCATGGCCGGATTGATCAAGTCAGTGCCCGGATAAACTTTGCCCCAGGTTTTTAAATTGGTTACAGTTCCAGTTTCAACGTAAGTGGACTCCTGTGAACAATTTCATTGTTGCTTTCCAAACAAATCACTCAACATATTGAATTTGGAATCATTTGGGAAAATTTGCCCTCCTTTCTCTTGTTCCTTTTAATTTTCAACTTTGTAATATAATTTTATATTTTCCATGAATTTAGCGCCCTTAAATGCTTACCCAAAGCAGCCCTCCATGCTCCTGAAATTTCTTCGCTGAAAGGTTAAAAAGGCCATCATCACCTTGAGTCATCCTGCATGTAGGGCAGAGAGTGGAAACTTATGGTTTTTTTTGCTGAAAGATTTTCAACAACGGTGCTCGTCTGCATAACCTCATTAAACGGTTTTTTTTTTGAGAACCTCATTAAACAGTTAACAGATCAACATGAGATTACCATCAAGAGTCCACTGGTTTTGATTTTCCATCATTGGGATTTTGCAGGTCTTATTAGTTAATTATTTAGCAAACAAGGTTACTTAAATCATTCATGTAAAAAGGTATATTGAAATTGTAATTCTCCTCAGGTAAGCCAGTTTAGATGGAAAATAAGTGACTTTATAACCGCAGTTAGCAGCCTAGAGTAACAAATAATGCAATGAGTAAAAGATTATCGCCTAATTTACCGTTGGAGAAATTTGAAAAATCAGTGCAAGTTTGATAACCAACATATGTCAGATAATAGAAGAATGTTTTAATTCCTAATAAGTAATAACCTTCTGGGTTATGAATAATGATCTATTGGATTTATTTTTGATGATTTTTTGGTGGAAATTCAACCTTTAGGGGTATGCAATGTGTGGTGAGGGAAGCAGGGCAGAAAATTGAATCTTGTTTATGCATATGATAATTTTAACTGCATTGTTATTCCAAATGGATCTCTAGTTTTACCTTTATTATTGCAACCGACGTACTAGGTTTGTATTCCTCCACTTACCTTTTAAAAAAACACTATATATTCAAATTGAAAGTATGATAATAAAGGTGAGTGTGGAGCGTGTAGGGAGGGAGACTGCATTATATAGGTGTTTTAGTGATGCAGACCTGACATGTGGCAACCGGGACACACAGTGATTTCAGAGAGAGAGGGAGGAGGAAAAGGAGGTGATGTAGCACATATCATTTTATCGTCATACACAGGAGGCTTTTGATGACTGGAAGGCTTATCCAAATTGGTAATGGTTGTCTTTTAGAGCAGCATGTTACGAGAATGAGTGAAGTAGATGAATATAAATGGATTTTAGCAATTAATTAGCATGGGAGTTTTGGGAAATTATGTGACTTAATGTCTCTTGGGTGTGGATATGTAGATAGACAATGATGCCCATACAAAACAATTCATGATTTCTAATAGCATCCATTATGGGGCTTGTACCCGTAACTCAATGGTTGACAGGAGAATTTGCAACCATGAGGTCTTGGATTTGAGTCTCAACACTTGTCTAACAAAAAAGAAAGGAATTATCATCACAGGGATACACTGGAGCACAGGTACCCATTAAATTGACCATTTGTTATTCTCAATATTAATCATGTATTTTTCCATCTCCATCCTGAAGATTATAAAAAATTTCATCTGGATATTGCTCGGGAATTCCATATCATAGTAAAGATTGAAGGTCTGTTCACTCACTGTCTTGTGAGGTTGAAGTAACTTGGCTGTTATGTTTTTGCAGATCATCATCTAGCATACACTAATTATTTGAGCTGTAATATAATTTATATATAGAAACATTTGTTATTCCAAGCCTTGAAATGTTTTTATGTTCCTTCTGAAATTCATATGTATACATCTTACTAGATTTTGTTTGAATCTTGAAAATTTCATTATTGCCCCGTCTTTGACCACCCAGTGGTTGATTTAAACAATTGAAGCTATCGTGTTAGTCCCGATGTTCAATCTGATGTTTATTTATGGTTACTTGTGCAGGTCCAAGGGACGTTGGGTCGCTGAAAGCATTCGTGGTGGACGAAGCAGAAAAAGCAGCAAGAGGAAAGTTGGAAAGTGAAATAGATTCTTTGTAGCTTGTATGAAGACAGCCAAAACAATTTGTTATCAATGCTCATAGAACCAGAACTACCCGATATAAGTTGGTTGGAACAAAAAATAATCTTAACATGGAGAGCTCGATATCTTGTTAGTCAGTGATTAATTTGAAGGTGTTTGAGAGTTTTACTGTTGTTCCTTGCTCGGATTTTAATACGTTTTTTTTTGGGTGGATTGTTAGCTTCTTTGATGTTTTGGATTTGTTTTTTCTCCGGCTTCTCTATTGTCTGTGTTTTTCATTTTCCTTTCTTTGATGAGTTGTTGAGTTGGGTGCGAATAATAAGAGGTGCTCTGCTGACAAGCTTTACATGGAGCGCTTATGCACCCAGGCTTCTATTTTAGGGGCAGTTATGCATGTGTTTTGATCTTTTTTAAATATAATAAATCTCATCTACTAATGTATATATACTGATGAAAAGTGTATCACTCTATAGCGAATTGATTGGACCAATTTAGCAATATAATTTTTTTTAATGAAGTATATACTTTCTTATGAAATCTTATGGAATGTCCGCCGGATTGTCCGGATTTATTTTATTTATAGTGCATTTAGGCTGAGAAAATGGCCTAAAACATGTGGCTAGGTGTAACGTTATTCGTTTTATTTCTCCTTGTAGTCAGCAAATTCTAAGGGTCCATTTGGGTTTGTGTGGATGCTGTGGTGAAAGCATGAAACTCTGATATCAAGATTTTTAGCGGACGCTACATATTTCGCATTTTACATTTTTTCTTTCCTAAATTTTTGGATAATGCTTATCAAATTTTCAAAAAACTAACAGTTCAATTGCACATCTAAATGGGTTATAATCCACGCATAATGTGTGCAAATTTAAAAAAAGAAAACCCTCGTGAAACCCAACCCAACATCTTCCCCTTTTAAACCATAGTTTTTGTTGTTTTTTTAAATAAAAAATGTACATCTTTTATTGATGTAGATATTTTTATTTTTCTGAAAAAGATAATGATTGTCACCATCACTTTCATTAATATAAAGTGAGATTTTAAGTTCGAATGAGAGTGTGAAGAAAAAAGAAAATTAAAACATCCCTTTGGCTCGATGCACTTATATACATGCTCTTATAAAAAAATAAAATATACATTTTCATGAATTACATTAAATCATTTATAAAAAATATATAATTTTTTTAATGAGGTATATATAATGTATGACACTAAACCCCGCTTAGTTTGAGAATATTGCACGAAATAAGTGAGAGTTAGTTGGAATAGTCTCAAAATGAACGTTTAAAAGACTCAAATAAATAAAAATCTGTATGTCAGAAATAACTGGTATAAATTGAAATATAGATTCCAGACAACCCCTAGAATTAAATTATTCTATGTTATTCAACCCAAATGAATATATATGTGCTCACTGTTAAATCAACTATCATTATTTTTTTCATCTTTTATAAATTCTCAGGTAAGCCTTATTCATAGAAAAATCATTTTATTTTTTTTTACACCAGAATAATCCTAAACTCGTCATAACTTAATTCTCTGTTCGATAAAGTGTAACAACGCGCTATTGGTGGACGTCGTTAATATATTATCGACAACAATTCATGATCTACTTTTATTTCTACGCGAGGACTTCAGTAGATTCTTTAACGGTCACTGCCTTTACCCAAAATAAATAAATAAATAAATCGACTGGCTCCGAAACGGAGATCCGGTCGATCTAGGGTTTAGCTTCTCCCGGCCTTCCATGGCGTCTTCAAGCAAGGCACACGACGGATTCAATGAAGAAACAGATGGCGAAGAAGAAGAGGTTCTGTTTCTCTCTCCCTATCTGTCTATCTTAATTTGTCTTTCTTTTTCGATCTGTCTTTGATGTGAAATTCGTCTTCCGTCTGAAAACTAAACATTGTTCACGCTGGTCTTTGAAACGGATCCATTTATAATTTTGTTGACCTTTTTTTGTTTTCTCCATCTTCGTTGATGATCGAATTGTTGTATTGGATGATAGAAACCCTGATGTCGCTGTGAAGGTGATGATCAAAATTTGTTGCTCTGCAATGTGGTTCATTTTGATTTGCAACATTAATCTATGAAGGCCTATTGAGTTTTTTTTTTTTTTTTACCTGATATCAAAATGTCTGCCCCAGTTGATCAATTAATTTGATATTCATGCATCATCTGTTTTCGTGCTTAATGAAATTTAGGGGTGCTTTATACTTCAAAATAAAAAAAGGCTGAATTGGGACTCGGAGGACCCTTCGGTGTATGGATGTTTATAAGCACAAGGATATTGTTTACTTTTCCATGCAACATAATAGATGCAGGTCTGGTTTTTATGGTCGATATGTCTGAATGATGCATGGATTTTAAGTGGTGAATTCAAATGGGGACATAACCAATAATAGAATATACTGAAGTAGATAGACACTAACAGCAATGTTCAATTCTAATTGCAATTATAGAATGATTATTGGTTTGGACTGAAACATGTTGAGCAAAATCTATAATGAAACTGTCAAATGGTGAACAAAAAAAAATAAAAAATAAATACTGAAGTATTACTGGGATTCAATTGTCAACAGCTCTTGTCGGAAATGGGATTGACTACAGATTTGAGCCATAGCACATGGTTTCATAAATATTTTGTGATTTTCAGGATCTAGCTTGCATCCTAATTTTCGGGCTTATCCTTATCCTGATGATTCATTCAATCTTTTGATAAAAAAGATGCCTTGGTAGCTTGTAAGGATCATAGCTATTACTGTCCTTTTAGCTATTCCAATGAATTTTGTGTTAGATTTTGTTGTATGTTTTGGTTTTTAAATTTTCCAATATCCATATGCATCGTTGGAAAATTAGTGGGTAAACCAAATTGATATTGGGCACTGCTCAGGTTGAAGGATTTGATGATTTCACTATTGCGTCATCGTGGGAAAGGTATTCTCGAATTTTCTGTCAGTTCCTCGGTTTAATAGTTTGCATATATTGGATCAACTGGCAAGTATTTATTACCTGTTCCATGATTGCTTTTGTTACTAGGTTTATATCTGAAATAGAGGCTGTGTGTCGACTGTGGCTGATTGATGGTCCGGAAAATTTGATGGTAGGGCGTTGAAAGATAGTGTATTTATATTATGAAGTTTTTTATGATCTGTAATTGGTACAATATTTTCAGTCCTATCACATATAGTAGGTATCCTTTTTTATATGCATGATATATTTGCACCTTCAGTTTTTCTATGCAAATCATTGCATGGTTACTGATTTTAATAAATTCTGGTACATCTCACACTTCATAAAAAAAGGTTATTCCATTTTAAAGTTTTAACCCAATTTTCATGAATTCAGGTGTGGATTATGTCTACTGTTAAGGTCTTCTTGAGTAGAAATATTTATTGGGCCTCAACTCCTTTTTTTTGTTTCTTTTCATCTATGATCTCCAAAATTTCTTGCTTATTCTTTGCATTTTGTTTGTGCTTGATAATATTGTGAGCTTGGAAGTTAATTGTAAACCTTAGGACAACATGATAACTCTGAAGTATGAACTGTGGGGGTAAAAGGTTGGGGATGTTGATTGTATTTGATGTCTATGTAGTAAAACCTTTTTTTAAAATATCCTAAAACATCTAGTTACCAACCAACACCCTCACCTCCGCCGCCCCTCCGCAAAACATCCCCCACTCCTGCATTAGACTGACCACCATCTCCTAAATATTTTCTGCATATGGTGTTTGACCCCGGAAGACAGAAAGGTTTTGCGTCAACCTGCCCACAACCACGCCAGGATATAAGATTGAGAAATCTTAGCCCGCAATAACCGATCGCCGACAGTTCTCAATCTCCTTCTTGCGTCCCACATCCCCTCCACGTTGATGAAACCATCCTCGATGCCTGTAGCCATCCTCAGCCATCCCCACACCCGACGCACCACTTGGCATGCGATGAACAGATGATCAATCGTCTCATCCTCTGAGCTGCATAGACCACATGCCTTATTCATCCCTGGAGACCATTACGCAATGGTAGTTCTTGTGAGTCTTTCGTAGATATACCATCCATAAGAATGCCTTAACCTTCAAAGGGATTTTGCATCCCCATATTTCCTTGTGCTTGACCGCCGTTGCTTGGACCACCGACTTTTCTATGCGCATCCACTCTTAATAGCTCTTCATCAAGAATCCTGTTGCGGGAAAAGGATGCCATACTGGACAGTCATCCCTATCTTGTGCCACCACTGACAATTGTAACAATTCAAGTAGAGTTAAATAACTCTCTACCTCCGAATCATTTAAATTTCATCTCACCTTGATCTCCCAATAAACTCTCTCCCCTTAGCTTCACCAAAAAGCACCCACCATTCCCGTTTGATCTCTTGCTATTTGGAAAATGCTTGGGAACCTTACTCTCAACGAGGCCTCCCCTATCTAAACAACCTCTCAGAAACAGACCGATGATCCCGATCCAATCACCCACTTGACCATCCTTAGAATCTCCTCTTGACCCTGCAAAATGTTAGTCTGGATGTCCTGCTAGCCCCTTCTGCTGATCGACCAGCCATGCGACCTGCATATCCATAATGCTCGCAAATCACCCTTCGCCACATCAAAATTGGAAATTCCATGAATCTCCACAACCATTTGAACATAAGAGCTTTGTTCATGTTTGCCAAGTCAAGCACGCGGTGCCACCTTGCTTCTTGCCTGTGCACAGAATCTCCCATTTCACCTGATGGACTTGTCTCCGGCCTCCTTCGCTCCACACCAAAAGAAGCGCCTACGTACCCTCTCTATTTTCCCAAGTACCCCTTTCGGGACTTTGAAAATAGGTAAATTGGATAAAACGGCCTAAAGCAATGTAAGCTGACCACCCAAGCTTAAGAACCTATTCTTCCACCCTTGGAGTCTTCTTTCGAATCTATCAATCAAATGATCCCAATCAGTGTTTAAAAAAGTGCTAGGCGTTAGTTGGGCGGTTGAGAGGGGACTAGTGATTAATCGGCTAGACGGGGATTAATCGGTCACTATTTTAATTATATAAAATAATATATAAAAATATGCATGTAGACCTAATTAGACACATACAAAATTAGAATCAAAACTCCAAAACATAAAAAATGCAACAATGTAAATATACAAATTACAAAACCCTCCACTTTCATGTGTATAACAAGTGAATAGAAAGATATGACTTCACATTTAACCTCATCTTACATGACCAGCTATTAAAGAAAAAATAAGCCACCCCTTTAAAAAAAAAAACACCCCTTAAGAAACAATAAAAATAAAGAAAGAAAAGACAAGTGACAGCTGCCAATTAATTCATCCCTACCACCTCTTCCATATCACATCCCCCACTTTCATCTACAGATCCTTGTCTCTCCCTCTCTTTGAATTTCCCAAAACCTCCTTGCAGACCATGCACTCCTCCGCCCCCGTCAACACCAACCCTAGCAGCGCCACCACCGCCTCCTTCGACGCTGGCAGCGGCCCCTTCTTCCCCTCCCCTGTCATCTCCTACAAGTCCTGGGAGTACCTCCTTCGACCCCGACTAGCCCGCCTAGGCGGCCGATTAGGTCCAGCCGCTTAGGCAGGCCGCTTACAGCTTGAGCGATGCAGGAAGTAGCCGCCTCCGCCTAAGGCGCCGCTTTATTCCAATTTTTAGAACACTGATCCCAATCCCCCTTGTGAAGTCTTCCCAGATGGAGAGGTAACCCCACGTGCCTGCAGGGAAAAGGCTGGACCTCACGAGAAAGAATCCTCGCAAATCTAGGAAGGACATGTCTCTCCACATTGATCCCTAAAATAACACTCTTTCGAAAGTTAATTTTTAGGCCTGATACAAGCTCGAAACATCTGCATGTAAATTTCACCCCCCTCACCGCATCATCCTCCGCTGCACTCAAATAATGGTATCATCTGCATATTGCACATGAGAAACAGGCACACCCCCCCCCCCCTCGCGGCACCGTAGCCCCTTAACCCACCCATCCGCCATAGCCATCTGCATCATCCTACTAAAGGCATTTGCAACAATCACAAATAGATGTTTATTCTTTAAAAAACAAAATGCATTAACTAAGGTGGACCCTTTAACACCAATGTCAACATTGCCAGTTTCCCGATGTCCCTTATGTTTGAGGGATATCATTTAATGACATGAAAGCTCCAACCTTTCTTTTAGGGGCCCCAAATTTGTTTGTAATAAGCTGTTTTTAACTTCCTTGCTTGGGTATTCTTGAGCTTTGTGTAGAAACTTTTCACTGTGAACCCTTTGTTGCCTTGCTCAATTCTCTTTGGGATTTCAGTAAAAAAAGAAGTCTCACACAGCTCCTTCTGGGTCTTGCTGCTTTAAATCTAGTATCCACTGTATCAGACTCTGAACTATAATTTCTTCAAATCTAAGTTTTGGGTTCCACCTTTCCATGTTATTTTATTTTTTAGTAGTGATCAAATAATAGCAATGAACTTTCAGAAATTTCTAAATGTCCCGACACCAGAGAATTTAATTAGAAATTTGCACCACTCTTACGCAACAATAAAGGAGATTGTATTTTTTTTTTCATTTTTGATGAGTTCACCGACGCTTTAGCCAGCTTAGATTCGGGCTAGATCAAATTCAGTAATCATCTTTTTTCTATTCTCTTATAGCAAAGAAATGTCAAATCCTGTACTCTGCTGTACTACTTGTATTATGCCTTGAACTATTGATGTTGGAAAATTTTAAATTTTTTGGCTCGTGTTGCTTGTATTTTTGTTAGGAAAAAGGTGCAGATCCCTTGGGTGCTTCAAGCAACTTATATAAGGTCAAATCAGAATTGCAGTACAATACAAAGAGCTATTGTTTGGAGTACTACTTTGAGATTAATACTGACGGTGTGTTTCGAGCTGATTAAGTGTCCAATATCTTCATTTTTTTGGGGGAGGGATTCTCTGTTTTCATTCATTTCTTATTGTGACTGGTGCAGGCAAGGTCATGGAATGGAATGATGGATTGCACATTTTGCAGTTATCTTTTGGAGTGAAAAATTTTCTGGTACACAACGCATTGTTTTTTCATTGAAATAATCTCCATACAATGTCTCTTAGTGTACTGCTATCAGGAAAAATTACGATATTTCTTCTAGTTTCACAATTCTTAATGGATGGAATATGTAGTCTATGACTCTATGGACTATATATGGAAGTCAAGTTTTATGTTGCTAGCCAACTAGAGGCCTCCTTATCGATTAAATCTTGGCCCTACAACAAATTATTATTATAAACCTCCAATGCTGTACTATTCTTAAATATGACATTATTATTATAGCTTTCATTTCCTAATCATAGTAAATAAGAATAAAGAAAATATAATATTTCATCTTCAGTTGAACATCTTGATAAATCTTTGAAAACTATGCTAGAAACACTATATTATATTTTTAACTCAAATGACATATGGCTTCAAGACTCTTCTCCAGTATCAATCTTTCCAAATCTCTTTAGGGTGATGACTAACAAAAATTATTCCATATGTGAATCTTTCACTTGTGGACACAACACTATTATTTGGTGCCCTCGGTCTGGCACCATCATAATCATGAGGAGGCAGTGAAATTCACCCCTTCATGAGGCATCCTTGGATTTGGAAGAGGAAGACACAAAGATTTGGTTACAATCCTGGCTTTACCATAAAATCATTTTATAGAAGGATCAATGTGGATCCTTCTTGTGTCATCATCGCCTCTCGTTTTACCTCAAGTTTGGTGATTTAACTCTCCTTTGAAAAACAGTGGCGGCTCCAGGAATTTTCATAAATGGGGTCATTAAAAAAATTATTTTTTTTAAAAAAAAACTATTCTTATCATATATCATATATTTATAAAAAATATAAATTTTTCTTTGTAAAGTAAAACTACTTACATTAATAAAAATAAATAAACCATCAAAGAAATAACCATTTTGGATATATGTTCTTCTTATTTTGTTACGATCATTAATATGATAAGTTGAAATTTTTTTTCTTAAACTTGGATCCAAAAGAGATTGCTTATTTCAAGACGACTTTACTTAACGCCACAATTATTTTTTTTTCGTAGGAGAAAAAATTTGTTCTATAATTGATTTTTATCCATTAAACAAAAATTTTATAAACATAAATACATAAAAAAAAACAAACAATTAATCAACTGGAGACCCACACCCATCTTCTCAAAACACTCTCCGGATGGGTCCACCCCCCCCCCCCCCAACAAGCATATATTAAATTATATTTTGATACACAGACAGGTAAAATGCTTTCGATACACATACAAATAACTAAAAAATGGTGTAATGTTGAAGGGTTCCATACTAGCGATTTTTTTTTTAAAATGGAGTAGTGTTTTAGTGTTTCACTATTTTTTCCTTTTCCAATGTGGGTGTTGGGTTTTTAATGGGTCAAATACTGGCTGGCTTGTTTTAAAAAAGAAAAATGTTAGATTCGGTTTTTTTATTAACCAAAACTCAAACCACACATATTTTAATTTATTTTTGATTTGTAAACATCATTCAACGAGTTATATATTTTGATAAAAAATGTATATCTCTCCGTTTTGAATTGAATGAATCCATATTTAATAAGTGTAAGAAATTTTTTAACAAGATATATATATTATTTAATGAAATATATGCTTCATTTGATTTCTAACGAGGTATATAGGATTGTATTTTGAACTGAATGTAACAATACTTTTTTAAAAAATTTAATGGACTGGTTTGTTTTAAAAAAGTTTAATGGGGTCAAAATGTGAATAAAGTATGATGGGTAGGCTGGTTTGTATTTTGTTTTTAAAATATTGATGGGGTCAATTGACCCCATCTTGTGAAGAGTGGAGCCGCCCCTGTTTGAAAATACAGTATTTCATGTGGTTACTCTCTTAAGATAGGGTTTTTACAAAAGCCTGGTTGAAGTGGGAAAACGTAGAAATGTTGTTTGTGAACTTTGTGGAGTAGATGAAGCAACTAGAGACCCCCTATTTTATGATTGTTTGTCTAGCACCTTTAACATGGGCCAAGGTAAAGATGGCTCTTGGTTTGAATGATGATTTTAAAAATCTTGGAGGTTTGTAGAAATGGTTGGGAGAAAAGGAAGAGAGGAGATCATAACAATAAAGTGAAATTTCAAAATCTTATTTCCCATGTGGTTTGTTTGGGAATATGGTTAACTTGTCACGAGTATGTTTCAAAGGAGCATGGCTTATGAAGAGAACACTTGGGTAGCCATTACGACATCCCGTTATGCTTGCGTTAAATTGCTCTTTAGGGAGAATTTGCCTTCTAGCATCATGGGAATCAATTTGAAAGGGTTGTAGATAAATTGTTTCCAGGGGTCTTGCTTTGTGAGAGTATCATCCGTGTTTTGAATCCTTCATCCTTATTTTCTTTTTTGTTCTTACATTTTGTTTTCTTTTTCCCCCTTTTATTAGAGATCCCTTGTCTCCTTTTGTTCGAGGAACACAAATTTTAATATGATGTTCCATGTTTTCTTCAAAAAGAAAAAAGTTTAATTTGAATGTGAATTATATCAAAATCACACACACACACACACAGAAAGAGATACCAGAAACTCTCCAATAACATATGGATTTTTTTCATTTTTTCTTGTTATAGTACCTTTCAACAATGGTATACTATAATCCAGAGGTATCACCTTTGAAAAGGGATGACGGTGATTTGGATATAAGGGACCATAGGACTGTACATGAAGCCTTCCCAAATATATAGCTGTAGAAATTAGATGTTGTTAGGTTATTTGGGAAAGGATGATTAAGGAAAATTATGGATATGGGGGGTTTGGATCTATTTTTTTTGGTTTGAAGATGGATTTTTTTTTCTTTTCTGGAGTACCAAAATGTTGATATTGCCATTTGACATCACATAGAACATTACTTTTTTTATTTTTTTTTGGGAATTGCTTCTCATATGACAAATTATGCCGCATGTCAGACCATAATTGACTGTCATAGGAACAGATGATCCAAACCTATGGGCAGAGAAACTTCAGGGATTAGTGATGAAAAATCAAGAGAATCAGGTAGGTTTTCTGAAGGGTCAGCAGATTAGAATGGGAAGTCGGAGAAAATTAGATTCTTGCCTGACCTGTGGGTAAAGATTGATTACTTCAACAGGCTTCCTCAAGAATTTTCAGAGATGCTGCATGGAGTAACAGTGAGGTTTCAAATGGTTGGAGCAGGGGCATGTTCTTGGGTTTTATTTATTTTCAGCAATTTAATACAATATTTAATCATGCTTGCTGTTCACTATTAGATATTTCCAAGTTTTATCCATATGGAGCAATAAACAACTTAATCTGTTAGGATTATCACTTGTTGTTTTCTACTATAATCAATCTGAAATCATGTAGAATATGTCAGTGTACTGGTTCTCTCTCTCTCTCTCTCTCTCTGAAAGAATTCTCTGTGCTTAAGATGTTCCTATGTGCATCATCAGGTGATTGCTCCTATAAGTGTTAGCGGTGTTGTTCTCGACGCACCTGAGGCCAGCAAGCTTTTAAGTGCAACTGCTATAGCATTATCAAATTGTTGTAGGTGAGCATCACTTGTAAATCTAATGAAATTCTTTACTTGGGAACTAGGAATATTTATTGTACAAAATTCCCATTGCTTGCCAATCATCATGTAGTAGTGTATTCATGTCTCAATTTTTTTTTTAATTATTTCCTCTATGTATATAATGCTCTGTAACAAGGACCTCTGCATCTAGGTTTCGGAGCTCTATCTGATACTCTGTGTCGGACATGGTAGCTGTGTCATTTTGTTATTAAATCACTATATACATCATGTACGAGGTTTTGTGTATGGCACCTTGTAGCTGTGTTCTTTTCTGTGAGAAGATGATATCCTACCGCAATTTTTATAAAATGAAGAGAATGCCCATTTACAAAGAACAATAAACAAAACAAAAAACCAAAAACCCACAAACAACAGGACACACCAGTCTCACCCTTCGGGCTCGCCTTTACATCTACGGTCGCCTACGGTCCCCAAGAAGTAGACAACTACGTGAGTGACAAAGAGTAAGTGGTCAAATGCTTGTCCAAAGCCTGAGATTCATCCTTTTGTTTTCGAGACAAACTCGCCCATAACACGTCGCATACCTCACTGCGATACCTAGACAGAAGGGATGGAAGTATGTACGTTCAGCGACCGAAGGTGACCAGGGGGAGGGGTTACGGGCCCTAAACGACGAACACCGACGGTGCAGGATCACTGTCACTTGGGACAGCTGGAGCAAACTGAGAAGAGATATCTACTGACACCCCACACCAGCACCCCATCCATTAAATGTTACGACTACTAGTCATAATCCTTACCCAGAATACATAACAGAAGAAGCTCTCGCATAAAATCTTCCCCAACCTTGTGGCTATCTTCTGTATGACAATTGTCCATGTATTTGTTATAGAAGGACCCAGAATCATCCTTCTTAATTTACTATTAACCTCAGGTTATCATATTTATTGTGTCTCACAATTTCAGAAATTTCCCTGCAAATTCCCCTTTTTTCTTGTGTTGTCATCAAACTAACTGACCCATTGGAATCGGTAACTCCGGACTCCTCTCCTCAGGTTAGACTATTGCTTCCCTGAACCCATCCTATGTGTTCACAGGAAACCTGGTCCTGGCCCAACCCAACTTGTTTATGCCACCCAGGGGGAGGCTAGGTTTGGTCCGGGCAAACATTTTTTTGCCTAAATGACATTGATGAAATTCTTCCTTTTGTGAAATTAAACAGTGATTGCCATCATATGAACCAGTGATAGAACACTGCCAACACTGTCCCATGTAATTCATAGGATCCCCATCTGCATTATTCAAACAAAAAACATGATCACACCATTCAATTTAATCCAACAATTTTAAAAATAAAAAATAAAAACAAGAAGTAGAACATTGGTGGTGGTGTTATTTCACATGGTAGTGAGTGACAGTGGTAGTTGTGGGGCACAAGTAGGGTTGTGGACTGTGGTGGTAATCAACAGGATGTTGGCAAATGATGATGGGCTTGGCAGGAGAGTGGTGGGTGGTTGTGTTGGGTGGGTAGTGGCCTGACACATTGTATTGTATAATTTGGTGAAATATATCTAAATGTTTTGTGCTTCATATTTGGGTTGGGTTTCAAAGGGCAAACCTATACCCGCTTTGAACCAATCTGTATCTTTCCAAAGCCTCTCCAAACATGGCAGTAACCTGATTGCTGTTATTTCAAACCCATCCCAAATGGGTCAAGTACTGGGAAAATCGCCATCCTTATTGGTTCCCAACTTCCTGTAGATTTTCACAATTTGTTGTGTATATCTTTGAAACAGTGGTTACCATATTTGACAGGAGAGGGGGGACTTTTATAGAGGAGTTGCACTATTACTTATGTGAGGAGTTAGGAGGAATTGTGGTCACTTAAATGTATTTCTACATTGAGATGGACCGAAAGAAGAGGAAATTTAAGAGCTTGCGCAACCTTAAAAGTAGGACTGAGAAAAATATACTTTTGAAGTGTGATTAGGTTATGGATCGGATACACTCAATAGTATTTCATATGGTGACTGGTTGACAAAAATACACTCAAATGGATCATTTCTCCATCTGGAAGGTGGAAATTGTATTGTGATTTAGTCAAAATCGAATGACAGTCTCTGAATTGTGATAGAGATAGGAAATGAAATTGGAGTGATCTCGCGGCCTCTGGTTGAAGAGTAATTACCACACCACACCAATCAGGCGCAGGATGCAACCCTGTATCAGCCGGCAATGCATAGCCTTCCTCCTCCATAACCAACATGGGTGGCTCCCGTAATGAAGCATCTACAGTCCGTGATGAATAGCTCCGCTGTCTCTCTATGTTCTCAACATACACTCTCAACTATTTAAAAATGTTCTCCATCTGAATATTATCATGCTGATAGAGTTCTAAACTTTGAAAGGTCAATATTAATCCTGCAATTAATATATTGAGCATGGTAGAACTTTTTACCCTCCTAATATCAACAGCAGAAATTAATATTTTACTATTATTCTGTGTCCAAGCAATTTGGGATAATTAAGATGGGAAATTTGTATTAATCAATCGATTTTTAAATCCTATGAGCTTGTGAAACATTGCTTATATCAAGAGTCCCTTTTTAGTCATTTTCAGAACACTTTCCCTGATTGAATGAGTGGACTTTCCTAGATTTTCTTTTTCTATGTTTGATCATTCTATATAAGTACAACTTTTTCCTCATTGCTGAAGAGTTGTAAGATGGAGTTGATCTCTTGTAATATTGGTACAAGCTTTAGAGTTTAAAAAAATTGAATAAACCTCTTGTGGTGATTTTCTGATTTTTCAGCCTATTCTTGAAGTATGAGTGAATGGGCTATGTTGATGTTTGATTTGGTAATGTGCCTCTTCCTTTGTACTCAACTACTCAGTTGACAGTCGGCAAGCTATGTTTGTTTGATCTTCCTGGTATCTGCATTTTTTGGTTTCCAGTAGTTATCCCCCCTAAATTATTGGTATATGTCTAGCATCATCATGCTTATCGTAAATATGATACTGGGGCATTTTTATTCTTTCTTTTTTGTAGATATTATGCTTTCTTTTTATGTTTACTATCATATATATTTTACATTTCAGTACATGGCCCGCATTTGTTCCAGTGCATGACCCTTCACGTAAAGCATACATGGGGATCCAAAACTTGGGAACAATTTTTACGAGGAGGTTTGAGGCAGATAGAATTGGTAGCCAGGTGCCAATAAAGCTTATGCATTTGGAGGGCCTCTACGAATTGTTTGTATCTAAATTTGTAAGTTTTGATTAAGCTATCCTATGATTACTGCTTCTTTCTCCTGTGCTTAAAAGAATTTTTTTAAAAAGAAAACTTTGGTGGGATTTTCTTTAATAAGCCAGATAAGAATTTATTATTTGTTTGCTTGCTCTCAGTCTAACATTATATCCTATTGATGGAGGCTGTATATTTTGGGAGTTTAATGGGTTGACAAGAGAGGGGCTTGCTGGTTTGGCCAAAATCTCCTTCAGTAGAAAATTCTACCTTATTGATTAAACAATATTAAGATAATCTATTATGGAGCAACCTCTCTGTTAGATTTGGAAAGACTCTAGATGAGGATTGAGGATGGTGCATTTTTATGTAGCCCCTGTTTGAGAACCATCATAGTGCTATTCGCCATAGATAACTATGCCAGGATACATACAACCTTGGCCAAGAGATTTGCTGGTTGTTTTATTTATATTTTTCTCATTGAAAAACATAAACGTCATCTATTGTTGTTTAGTTTATTTTGGATCAATTAAAGATAAGTGGTGAATAATGGTTTATAACATATTAAATGATAATTCTACTCTCATATTAGTTGTTTATGTTTGGAAATATGTTAGTCTGAGATAGAGGTGTGATAGATTTGACATGTTTTAAAATGTGTGTGTGTTTGAGATGATTTTTTCGGGGATGTAAAAGGATCTTTCTTGAATTGGTATTTTAATCCATTGATATTATCTGATAAATGATATTCTCATCCTGGACTCATTTTCGAGGTTTATACTAGTCAATTGGGGCATAACTATCTGATGTACTAGTCAATAGGGGTTTAGCTATCTGATATCAATCAGGATATTATCTGATGTGCCAGAACAAGCCACTACGAAGACATATAGGCATATAGCGCAAAGTCAATTCCAAATGACAATGCAGGCGATGAGATGGTCGAGCATTCTTTTGCTTATGCCGTTAGACTGGCAATTTGGGGTTTGATTGGTCCAGGCATAGGTATCTGGATGAACTTCACATCTCTAGAGGGGATGTGGGAAGCGGGGATAGAGATTAAGAAAGAGGGTGACAAGTTCGAAAGCGAAGATCTCTCAATCCTTTGTCCTGGCAGTAATGTGGTCGATTTGGCTTAAGCGCAAGCAAATCATCTATAAGGGCAAGACATTGTATGTGAACAATGGGGGAGATTCAATGCAGGGGCAAGTCGAGTGTTGTATACCAGGGGTAAATTTGTTATGGAGGAGTAGTGCGTGTGTTTCTTGTATGGGGGCCCGGGATTATGGTAGATGTCTCTTCTACTATGACCTTGGCTTGGGCTGAGTTCAGTTATTCATACTTTCTTTGGGCATTTTGTTCTTTTTAATAGATGAGGGGATGCCTACAGTTTTTCAAAAAAAAAAAAAAAAAGGAAGGGTGGGGGCATAGTTTTATAGTGACAACAAATGACTTTTTTTTTTCTTTTTTTTCTTCCTTTTCTTTTTGTGATATCAGCCTTCTTGATTGTTATTTGTCTTGTACGATGGGAAACTAATAGTGGAGGATGGGATGGGACGAGGGGTAGGGTCTGCATTTGTCTCTTAGGTAATTTATTAGCCAATGAGCCATTAACGGAATGCAGGATGTTTGACTTATAGTTCTTTGATATAGATAATTAATCATTAAAGTTATTGGAGTCATTATATAGGCCTGTTGTTGGGCCTATTCCCGGAGGCCCGGGGGGTTGGGGGGCAACGCCTCCCATGGGACGCATCTTGTAACTATATAAGGGACCTTTCGGCCTCCATTACTCAATACAATACATTATTCCATTTATTTCTTCTAAAGTAAGCTAAATTAATATTGAGACATGCCTTTAGAAAATTTTGTTTTTGAATTCTAGGCATTATCTGCAGAGGTCCTCTCAGATAGAAATGTCTACTTGGTCTTTCTTTTCTGGCCAAAAGCAATCACTCAGTTCTTTTTTTGCACTTTTTTTTAGTCTTGCGATCATTCATTTTAGTACCATGGTGAGACATCCTTGTTTGATTCCCTGATGCAATTAAATTATAATCTCATTCCCTACACTTCTCATTAGTGTGACACTCCTTATGTCTCCTACAAGACTTTGTGGTCCTTTTAGCTGAAATGTCAGAACATTTCTGCATGATATAAAGTGTTCCACTTATCTCGAGAAGACGAAGTAAATCGATGCATGCGTTCAGTTATGCTCCTTGAGATGGTTTTGAACTGCCTGCTGACCAATATAAACTTGTGATTTTTTAATCAGTTGATTATGCATATCTTGTTCTTTTCAAGTCAAATTCTTCTTTTTATGATTATGTGCCCATTAGCGTTCTTCTGTTCATTTCTGACCTTTGTTATTTGGCTTTCAAGGCATTGTCCACAGTAGAGTTCTCAATGAGTTTCTTCAATGTTCGCTTCACAATGAAACTGACTTATAGAACACCTTCTGATGATGACGAGAATGACATACAAGGTGCAACTGAAAGTTCTGAATCTGATGGGAAGCTTGATGGTTTGACCCGTTCCCAAGCACAATGGGATGATGATTGTCCTTGGGCTGAGTGGTATTCTGTTGAAGATCCTATAAAAGGTTAGCATATCTTGCCAACATTGCAATTTTTGTTTTACAGAAACATCTTTCTTTTTTGATGTCTTCCTAATATACCAAGCTCTAAAGCAATCATCTGGTGAATTTTTATTTTTATGTTTTTTATTTTTATTTTTGGTGTGTATCATCTGGTGAATGTTGAGGGAGACAGAATCATTCCTGGTTATTTCTTTCAGTTAGACAGACTACTTGGTGATATTCTCCTTCCCACAAATGGACATCAACTATAATTTTATTTTAGTTCTTGGATCACTATATTAATCTCTTATTTTCCATATGCATAGGATATAATCTGTACATTTTTGTACCATGGATGGCTGTGGTGCATGCTCTTATTGTTGGAGTTACAATTTCTGGTGAATGTTGAGCCAACCTACTTGTAGGGCTTTTTGCTTCGTCAACACATTTGTTCTTTCTTCAAATCATAACATTTATATTTTCAACTTTATATATTATATTATTAATACGTTACACTTGTACTTATTTTCATACCATGTTTGTGACTGTGTTTTGGGGAGACAAATAGATATAGTACACGTTTGTTTAAATTTATTGAAACTTATTTAAGTTAAAAACAACAAAAAAAGTCAGAATCTCAAAGCTCTGTAAAGGGTGCTTTTCATATTATAGCTTATGGATTGTTTTTTTTTAAAATCTTTTGGACACCAATGCCCTTAACTTTTTTTTATTAATGACCAAACTAATTTAATTTTTTTTTGGGTGGGTAATGTAATTTTTTTTCTTTTGGACACTAATGACTAAATTTATTACAATTATAGTGTAATATTTGAAAACTATTGTAGTGAATTTAAATTTTTATTTATGTTATATTAATTTGCCTTAAATATTAGTAAAACTGATTTTTAAGTAAAACTAAATTATTTAATTAAACAAAAATTATAATAATTTTCTACATTTGAAAGGGGTATTTTTACAATTACAGAACAGAAAGTTGTTTTACAACTTATTTATCAAACATCTGCTGCTGCTTATTATTTGTTTTTCAATAGCTACAACAAATATGTTTACTGCTTATCAGAAAAAGTAAAATCTATAATTTGTAAGTTACAATCTATCATTTATAAATTAAAGCTGCAATAAATATGGCCATAGTGGAAATTGCTAATGGTACGTTTTGTTATAATTTTGGTCTTTATCTTTAATATGCATAGGTAGATGCTTTATTTGATAAGCATATTCCTATCTCTTTCCCATCCTTTTGGTTCCTAGAATAAGTGGAGTGATTCACAAGTGTGCTCTAATATTCTTTTATGAAGACTTCGTTAAATGGCTGTTTTTTTTTCTAAGAGACCCCCCTCTCCAGATTTTGTTTATAAGCCTTCGGCATGGCAACCTTTATTAGTTTTTGTTGACAAATTGATTAAGTAATCAAGTGGAATTTATATATCCATTATAATACTCTTGTGGGATTATTCTGTAAAAGACATATCAGGTTTCTTTCTGGATTAGTTTTTAGCTTGTCCGAAACTTTTTTTCTGCTACAGAAAATATTTTGATAGTTTTAATGGACAATAAATGCATTGAACTCTTCAGGTTTTGAGTTGATCACTATGTGGTCTAGTAAGATGGTTGAAAGTTCCCTTGAGATGGCTGAGCTAGAAAACGTTTCAGCACTTGAGGCTGACAAGTGGCTTCTATTTCCGCTCTTGTCTACAAATATGTAAGAAACTATACTTTCTTGTAAATATTTTACCAGTCTGTAATCTTGGGTGAATATATTTGTTTGACGGCATATATCACATTGATAACCAATCATGGAATTAATCAATTCTCCTTCCAGAGTCTTTTCAGTTTATTCAAGATGCGCTCTGTTACTGATCCAGTTTGATGAGAAAAAGCTTGATTTTCTGTTTCTGTATTTGATTTCAATCAAATAATTCAGATGACTTGGTGCTGAATTCTGACTTCTACAGATGATTTTCAAATTCTCAAATGTTGTAATTTCCAGAAATAATATGCACGTGATTTGGTTAGCATTATTTCCTTCTCATTGACATGAGTAGGGCACCCAATACGTGTCATGGCTCAAAATTAGCATTTAGTTGTTTAATCCATCCAATGCAAATATTTTTCTGCAGAAGCGTGTTCTTTTTTTTTGAAACAAGCATTTTTCTGCAGAAGTATGTTCTAAATGTATTAAAATACTGACAGGATTTTCCTTTGATATCGATCCACTGCAACTATGTTTTTTTCAAAGCATGTATTACTCATGTTGCCATAAGAATTTTCTACTCGTATTTTCTTAATTTTTATACGCTGTTTGAAAGCCCATTGCCATGTCAATTTTTATGTTTTAATATTCAGTTATTAAAAGCAATGGCATATCTTTAAAATTCATTTAAATGGCTATGTATAGCATACTTTGGATTTGAATAGCATGCAGACAACATCTGAAATGTCAGTATTTTATGCTGTCTGGTTTCTTGAATGATGCTTTATTTTATTGTAGGACTGATGATTCAAAGGGAAACACCATCGGATTCACTTCACAACTGTGCCTTTTGGTAAATGCATTTCATACTTCCTTTGAGGCCCAGTTTATCGAAGATTTTGTGTCAGGTTTGAAGTTAACAACTTTAGTCTTATTTCTCACATTATGTTCAGAGATTCTAGAAATTGTCTCTTCCAATATTCAATTATTTAGAGTCATGCTCCTTGTTGTTAGACAGCTGAAAAAGTTGGTGCTGATACTTTGCGGTCTTCTACTATTGTACCACCTCCAACAGTATTAGATCGTGTGCTCAAGGATCTTTTTCATGAGGGTACTCCCCTATGCCTTGCGTATGCTTTTCCCTAATTATTGTTTATCGATTTGTTGCTCATTATTTGTTTACTTGTTTATTACCAGTGAAGAATAAATTGTCAACTTTTAAATTTGAAGTTGGTTTGACTTGATTGAAACTAAATGATAATTTAATTTATGTTTTTGATAGTTTGCCTGTTCGAACTCTTGTGTAAATATTTTCTTTAATTTAAATGTGATCAATTTTTCTTAACATTTCTAGACATGAAAAAAAATTCATTTTTTCCCGTACTTCCTTCTGAAATAAGGTCTGCTTGACACTTTGCTTGAGCATAGTGAGTGGGGGAAAATTTTGCTGGAGCCCTAACACATTATGAACACAACACACTGCTTGTCAGAGTAATCTACATATCTCAGATTGGTAAATAATGTTGTCTATATCAATTGATTTCTCTGCCTATGATGGAATTTTTAGAAGCTTTGTAACATTTCTTGCTCTTTTTTTTCAATCGAAAAAGATGTAATAAACAATGTTATTATGCCTGCCAGAGGTTTAACCACAAATAAAGTGTCTTCTGGTTTGATTGCATATCAACCAGTTTTCACAATGCTGTCATGATTTTTGAAACAAGTGATTCATATATTCACAGTGGTGGTATGTGCTATTTGGCGGATAATTTGAAACAAGGTGATATTCAAAGGGGTGACATTGTATGTGGAAAATAATTGAGAATCGGTAATTAGATTTATAAAAGATTGGGTAGATTTTGTGCTGGGGCCTCCCTGGTGTCGTTGTATTCAGGGGGCATATTATGATTGAGGGGTAGGGTTTTGGTTTTTCTTGGGGCTGGTGTGTTGGGGTGGGTGGTGGATACCTCTTCTACTATGCCCTAGCAGCCCGAGCGGTTGGTATTTTGGTGGATGTGTTATGCTTTTTTTTTTGTGTGTTTTGTAGTCGGCATTCTCTTCAATAAATTTTTGGGACAGGATGAATAGTAGAATTAGTGTTTTTGGATTTCTGTTTAGGCATATGGGCAGCTCTTAAAACTGTAATATTCTTTCTAATTACCTATATATTTCAGCGGTCTAGTCCACTTGATGTATTCTTTATACCCAAGAGCATCATGGAGTTGCATTTCTTAGTTAAACAAATTTAAGTTTTGTCACAGGTGATCAGATTTCAAATTATGGCAAGGAGGAACATATAAACTCTCACTTTATCAAAGGCGCACCTCTGCCATCACTTTTTGCACAATTTTGTCTACATTCTCTTTGGTTTGGCAACTGCAACATACGTGGTTTGTATCAAATTATCATCGACATGCCTTGTTTTGACTTTTGAGTAATATCCCAACACTTGAATAGGGAAATACAATAATGTTATTAATTATTTTTCTTCTTTAGCAATATCTGTACTCTGGATAGAGTTCGTGCGGGAAGTTCGTTGGTGCTGGGAAGAATCACAGCCATTACCGAGAATGCTAAACGATGGAAGCATTGACCTTTCCACTTGTCTAATTCACCAAAAACTTCAAATGGTATTTCCAAACATTTATGACATTTCTTTTATTACAATACTTTTTTTTATTGATTCTTAAATTTGAGCAATTGTGATGTAATATACAGCTGCAATAATTTGATCTTTGCTTTATAAGTTTTTGTCAATCACTGCAATATAATTGAGACCTTCAACATGTTGCATGGTTTATTTTGAGGGTTAAATTTGTATAACAAAGTTCGATGATTTCTTCTTTTATCATTTTATAGGAGGTTTGGTTTTGTTAATATTAGAAAAAAATTGAATTGTAAGGAAATGAATTGATGATTAGGTTCCTAGTTAAATGTGCTCACCCCATAGGTATGCCTAGTTTTTTTTTTTTAATTGTAGGGAAGTTGAAGAGATGAAATATTACCTCCGAGGCCTCACTTTGTGCTTTGTTCAGTGCTTCTAACTTCTAAGTAAATAAAAAAAATTTCTATCATCATGGGGACAATTGGAGAGGTTAAATTGACTTTTTATTAGGCTGTGGTGGTTTATCACCTTGGTTTATTAGGTTTTATTTACTTTTATTTGTAACTTGAAGATACCTTGTCTCCATTTTGTTTGAGGGGCGTCATCCTTAATATGAATGCTCCAATCTTTCAAAATTCCACGGGACCAATGGATGACCATGAAGGCCCATGACCTAGAGCTTTCTGCCTCAATTGATCTTTGGGAAATGAGTTGCCATAACATTTGCCAAAGTGGCAGAGATTGCGTTTGTGAAGCAGGGCTCTGTTTTTTGCATAGATCTTGGGAATCCGAGAGTTAGATTGCTGCGTAATTTAAGATTAGACTTTGTTGCTAATAGGGTATAGGTCTACCTACAATCGCTCTTTGCTGAGGAATGACAGGCCCCTCTCCTGCTCACCAACTGGCTTGGAATTTACTATTGAAGAAAATGGGTTAGATAGGTTGGTATGGTTGCAGGTAATCTCAAATTGTGATGATCATATATTGATTGATAAAAGCGAACCCTAAACATATAGGGTATGGCCAAACATGTAGGATGTTGCACGCGCTATCTAATATTTGTCTGAGTGTTTCAACTGGATAGTCTGGATTATAGGTGAATGTCCCATATTATGTCATAATTTATAAATCACGTACTTTGAGAAGCTTATGTTGTGCAGCATAGGACATCTCTAGAAATATGAATAAATAGCATATATCATGCCCCTCCACATATGTAGATTAATGAACAATAGATTAAAGTAGAAAGATGCTTTCCAACTGGCTATTTATAATCTATGCAATCATTGTAACTCCTGTATGGGGGTGCATGTTCCTATAGTGATGGTCTAATTTGGCAGAGGAAAAAAGCAATGGAATGCTCCTTTTTTCCTGCATAGGTACCAAGTGATTGTCCTATTTTGAGTTTTATTGCTAACCTAGGATGTCTTTATGAGAGAACTCCATCGGATGTGTTTATTCTGGGACATACGACTTTAAGTAGTGCAAAACTGATGCTCTGAGCTGATCATTCCTTCATGAAAATATGGCAATCTTGTTCCTATGCAGAATGTATAATAATATAATTTTTATCTTGATAGATGCTTGCTTCAAGAATATATCATTTTTATTATTTAGAATGGTTGATTAATACCCGCTTAATTTCTGTCAGCCGATTAATCCCCTGGTGGCCACTGATCACCCGATTAGTGCCTAACACTTTTTACAACTTTGGCATAAATTTAAATTAATGAACAAAGATTAAAGTAGAAAAATGCTTTCCTGCTGGTTATTTATAATGTATGCAATCAGTAGACTCCTGTATGAGGTGCAATTTCAATTGCTAAAGTGATTGTCCCATCTGGCAGAGGAAAAAGAACAATGGAATGCTCCATTTGTCTGAATAGGTATCCAGAGATGTCCTATCCGAGTTTTCTACCCAAAGATGTCTTTATGAGACTTGGATGTGTTTGTTCTGGAACATATGACTTATAACTGGTATCATTACTGATGCTCTGAGTTGATATTCCTAATATTCATGAAAATATGGCACTGTGGTCTTGTACTTATGCAAAATATATAATAATATAATATTTATCTTGATAGATGTTTGCTATAAGATGTGATGAGTTATGGATATTATCAACCAAAATAGAATCTTCAATTATTTTGTTATTTTTTTCTTCCTCAGCTTTCTATATGCATTGCGAAGAAGAGTCAGTTAGATGAATTCCATGATTGTGACGAGAGCAAGAGCCCTGCTATTAATGGCACTGAGGAGGTATTATTTCTTCCACATTTTCAATGCGTCGGGTTTTCTAACGTTTTACTGAGTGCAAGCATTGGCAACATTTCTTGTTATGCGCTAGAAGAATGGATATTGATCCTCTAGCTTGAAAGTGCAGGGTTACTACGATGCTGAAGAATATCAAAATCAAAACCCACTACATCAAAAAAGACATGATCAGATGCATGATAGGTAAACTAACCTGGATTCTGTTGTGTTGGTTTATTCATCATGGAATTTTTGGTTGACATATTCCACTGATTCAAAGAAGAAATAATTTTTATTTTTTATTTTGCTTGGTGAAAGAAGAATAATGTTGCCTAATTGATATCATATTGTAAATCCTGTAATCTTGGTATTTTAACTGATCATTAGGAATAGAGATAGAATGTTATACATATCATATAGAGTGCAATTGTGATTTTGTTCCATACTGTTTGATCTAACTGCCACATAATATCAAAATGAGGACCATAAAGTACTTATAATCTGTAGTAGAAGTAACTTTAGAGGTATCTTCTTGATACTGCTGTTTTAATGGAAGCCCTTTTTGGGTAGGTGGTGCAAAAAGTGGCATGTCAAATTTGCAACGGTGTCAGTTTATGAATTGAAATCGGATAGTGCCCGATCTAGATAATCAGGATTGCTGTCACCCCCTCCCCAAACCAACAAATGAATAAAAAAAAATATCATGGATCATATTATGGGAATCTTGAATAGTTTGATTAGATTTGACATTTTAAATCAGAAAGATCTTCCTTGAGTAAAGATATTTTTTGGCCATTTCTCAGGATTTTTGCCAGAAGTTGGAAACTGTCTAAAAACTATAGGGTTGATTGAGCATGTGGGTTCCTCGTTCTGTAATATCATGATTGTGACTTAGGGGGCGTTTGGTACCTGGATTAGGGGGGCGTTTGTGATTGGAGGAATTAAATGGGTTTCAAATGTCAACCAAACATAACTTAATGCATTATCTAGTTGACTCGCCTCATTTTATTGTTCAATTCTTCTTAGATAAAATTCATCTACTTTGTGGTTAAGTTATGTCCGATTCACTAAATCAAGTAGAAATGAGCATAGACACCACATGAAAACTGAGTGCAGGAATAAGAAACAGAGTTGGATAAATGGTGATCAAGAATGATATGTGAGCATAAAACATGTAATGCTTTGGGAAAATATATTAAGAGGATAGGAAAACATAGGGGAACTCAGTAAATTATAAATTCTGCTTTTCTTAAGTTTCCTGCAAATTCCCATGTGTTTCCCCAGCATTTCCTACAAGATTCAGGTTTGCTTCTCTATCTTTTCCCGCATGTTATCATTCTTTGGAAACCAAATTGAAATTGCATTCTAACATTTGTCAGGAAACTCTTGATGTAGTAGTGTGTGTTTCCCGATGACCATGCTTTTGGATGAACTCCAATATCTCTACTTTGAGAGGAGTAAAGGGAGATGGAAAAACCTAGGAAAGATATGTTGATATTGATGACATGTAGTTTGTTTAGTTTCATTCATGGATACACCCTAATGAAGAATACTTCTTTAATCTCACCATCCAATACACGTACTCAAAATACTAGGACACTGTAGTAATAACTAGAAAGTCCCAGTAATTCAGTTTTTGGTGTTGTGCTTATTGTGGGACCAACAATGCAGTGATTAGTGACACATCATTATTTCGTGTTGGGTGTGATAGTTGTGTATGGATAGTTCATCATGTGGCAGTTCAGCCAGGTGCACGTGCTGATGGATGTTGACTCATTTTCTCTAGGCAGTCAAATCATACCTATACCTCTTCCTGCTTGGAACAAGTTTCTATATGTGACAGTCTGACAGATAATCATGTCTCAGCTGGTCCTCAGAGCTAAACCTGTGCTTCAGAGTAGATGTTGATTGTTCTGTCATGTAGAGCACTTGATGAACCCTGTAGCATCAGTATATTAAGATAGGCAAAAAATAAAAATGGTCCCTTGACTGCATCATTGGACATCATTGTCACTTGTATTCTAGGTGATATCAGTTTTGTTGATTGATGACTGCTAAAAAAATATTGTTTAAATATATTATAGTTTTTTAAAAAGATGGAGCTACTTGTAGGAAGCATGTATGCAGAATAACAGAAATTATGCATGTATTATTGCTTTTGAATAAAACAAGCTACAATGTCTCCCTGGTAACTCAAGTCACTTAAGGAAATTAGTTGCCATCTTTTTATCTTTATCGTTTGAAAAAAAAAATCTTTATTATTGCAGTACCTTGCTATCAGATGATCAAATATCCAAGAAACGTGTGGGAGTTTCTCCTTCCAAGTCCGAAAATGTGATTGCATCTCGAATATGGCTGAAAGCAGAAGGGGGTCAGCTGGCATCGTGCAGTCTACGATGCTTTTGAGATCACCTCAAAAGATGCATGCTCCTTACACCCAGGTCAACACACACGACATTTCTATATTTTTGTGCTGAATGAGTTGTATGTTGATGAAAGTGCTGAATACCTTATTTGTTCTATCATACATAAATTTGCTTCAAATATTTAGGATGCACCATTAATGACAGAAGATATGCATGAAGAAAGGCTCCGTGCCGCTGAAACATTTGGCGATGCATTTGTAAGTTTGCTGTCTTTATTTTTGACATGCTTTAATTCTTATATCGAAAATATGTATTGTAATATTAGATTATTTTAACCAAATGAAAACTACACGTTCTTGCATTTACTAGTGTTCTATAGACAAAAAATTAGTTGTGATTTTTTTTATCTTGTAAATTAATTAAATTAATGGTAAGGCAAGTAAATGACCGTGTATTTGTTAGTAGATTTTATTTCTTTCTTTGGAACATACATGAGGAGCATCACAGATATCTCTGTTTCACTAATTTTCCAATGTTCTTTTGATGCTGCTAAATTTTTTACTGAACAGTGATTAGAGGAGAATATAAGTAAGAAAATATTAAGTGGAAAAGTAGAAACAGTATTTGCGGCTTGATTTAATGAATTTCCACATTCCACATTATAATATTAGACATCTCGAAGTGTGTGTGAGTTATGGTGCCATGTTACACATATGAATACATACGTGTACAGGATGTGGGATGTTGATTCATTGTGTCTGTATCTGTACATTTAGTACGTGAAACAGACATTAATTTATGTTCATATAGTATAATGTTATGTATAGTACAGTGTTATTATTATTACATAAGCACAGAACATTCAACTATAAGACTGCATAGTTACCCAGACAACTCAAACTGTAATTTCAATTTCAGGCAATTCCCCCAGATTGAAACACAGCCTTAGGGACTTATTATTAATGTTTTTCACCTTGTCTGCACCTGGAAACTACCTTTTAGCATAGATTTTTTAAGATATTAAAAGATATAATTATAGGTCCCAATTTCACTGTGACATTACGCCTATTAGAAACCACACCATACTTTCAATCTTAATACATATGGTACTCGTTCGATGTGGCTTGGATGCTCTAGGACGCTTGGAAGATGCTTCAGTTGGATAATTCACAGATGACGTAATCTAAATTGCATGTTATCTATTCTGGCTATACTAATTTGAATAACACTTATGTAATGGATATTGTATTATTTTTAATTTGATCAGATCCATTTTCTAATTTCATTTATGCATTTCAGTTTGCTTATGTCTTTTTGCTATTAAAGATGAGTCCCTATTTCAATTCTAGGTCATAATGTCCAAATGCCATGTATTTATTGTACAAAAGCCCATTTGAACAATTTATCCATCACCTAGTGTCATCATCATCATCATTTTTTTTCCTTTCGCTTAACAGGTAGCAGCTGGCTTTATGTGTTTATACATTCTATAAATTCATAGTTCAATATCTATCTTGCAGAACCATTATCTTTTATTCATGGAAGTTCCCATCATCTTTTTTTACCTTAAACCTTTATTTGCTCCCCTTTGTCAGCACTCTCTTTAGATTTTATCACATATATGTTGACGAAATTGATTGTTTATTAATTTGTAATTTTGAGGTTAGCTTCAAGTTCCCCCAATGCACCTGTTTCTGATATTGCTTTCCTATTTTATTTTCCATTCATCTATATTTTTATTTTTGTTTCAGTCATTGACATCAATGCTTCCTGCCTTGCACTTCATAGATATCTTGGAATATTCCTCATTTTTTTTACAATTGATATGCAATTTTTCTTAAATTATTTTTTTCTTAATTTATCATTCAAGAACGATGAATAAATAAGCATGCAATTGCTAAATGTTTGTATCATCTTTGCTATGTAGTTAACAATAAGTGCTATTCCGTGTTTGGTTTTGCAGAGCTTCTCTGGACAATTGGAAAAAGATATCTTATCATCAGGTATCAGAAAATGGGAATTACTTTGTTATTCTGTTATTATTTGGTACATTCTTGATAGTATGCCACTACACTCTCTTTCCAAACATGCATGGGTCAGTGAATAGGAGGATTGCAATTTTTTTTTTGTTGCACAAATTATGGTAACTAATGCAACATTAAATTGTATCTATCAAGATATTGAAGTTTGAATAGAAAATATGCAAAATAAATTATGTTATTGCACAGTGGTCAGGGAATTTTTTTTTTTAAAATCAAAATGATAAATTACAAAAACAAAACATTGGCAAACTGAACCAAAAACACCAAGGACCATTGAAAAGGTATCTACTAGTTTGGGCTAGTACCAGAGACCCCCGAGTTACTCTCTAATCTCTATCTTCCCTCCCACGAAGCCACCTTGTTCCTTGTTAGCTCCCTTACACTAAAGAAACAATCACTGATGATTTTTTCAATAAATTCCCAAGTATTCTCCATGTATACATTTGTCCCCTTGAATACTACTTGATTTCTAGTCAGCTGAATCTCCCAGACTCCAGTGAGGATGAGAGATTGAGATATTTTGGCTTTCTTACTTCTGTTCCCTCTGTGAAGAGAATATTAGTTGCTGTATTTGTTTGACTCTGAAAATGATATCTAAAAATGAAAATAATCTAACATCTTGCGGTATTTTACGAATTGATGTATGGTTATTGATAAATTTCTAAATGCATTGATTTAACTGAATATTTTCTTCATGAATAATAGATGGTGATAGGAGAGGACCCTGCATTTCAAATTTCTTAATATTTTGGATCTGAAGTAACACGGATGCTTAACTGTTTGATGTTTTGAAGATAAGCAAATAAGTGGAATTTAGTTGCCTAAAGACAAAAGAAATTATGAGATCAGGAAACTCAGTAGCCTGCGAACTGTTAGATTTCCTAAGATGGCCAAAATTTACTTGGTGACTTGAGATAAATAGGTTTGGATATGGGACAGGAAGAGAAGGCTCCTGGCCCCATCTCTTTCTTGTGGAAGTTGGTCTCATTTTTAGATTTGGTACAGGTTTGGAGGCCTCTGTCTCAATGAAGATGTAGATTTTTCTAGAAGGTGAACTGCTTTATAGTTCTTCACAGAGAAGAGATCGAGGGTGTTATTTTTTTTAGTAATAATAATTTTAATACTCAATGTATCAATCTCCTGTTTGTGATTTGTGAGTATGCAAATCGGGCCTGGAAGGCACTCTATTTGATGAATTGAATTCCATGGCAAGGCCCAATGTGTATTTTTCTTTTCTTTTCAAAGGTTGGGAAATGAATCTTGAGAAACTAAATAGTGTTACCTTTAATTTCTTACAAACTTACTAAATCGTGTTACCTTTAATACTTGTTTGGGTCAGTTCAGGAGTCAGTTATTAAGTTGAATTGAGTAATGTAGTTTGGTTGCACGGACAAGTGTTTATGTGTGGGTGGAACATATTTTGTGGGAGCATGTCTACTTGATTTGGCATATGTATCCACTTTGTTTTTTGTGAAGGATAGAAATTCAATGAGGATATGATTATTTGCATTTTCTTAATTAGTTTTACTTTCCTCCAAAAGCAACTATAAAATTGACATGTCACAATCACAACAGAAGACTATGATGTAAGAAGTTGATTTCATTGCGTCTCCTGTTCTCAAGAGGTCATTGGATAATATGTGCCGCTTCAAGAAATTTGTGATTTGAGCTATGAAAATATTTTTGTCTTGTTAAGAAAATGGTATTCATATAATTCTTTCAAGGGAAGTCTTTATGGAAAAGGAGAATATCTTTCTTTTGAAGCACAAAGATTTTCTATTTACTTTAGTGGTGGGAGAATAATGTAGATTTCTTCAATGATGAAGGCATGATAAGTCAATTTTAGAGGGTATATGATCACTAAGTGGATGAGCGTGCCAGATGTGGTTCTCTGTGGATGAAGCATTTATGTGAATTGAAATTCAAGGATATTTCATTCCAGGTTTTGGAAGCTAAATTTTGGATTTGAATTTTGCTTGGAAATGACACTGTTTCTATTCAAGGATCCGAACGCTCCTTGCGGGTCATTTGTGGCTGGTGTTTTGTTATTTGTTGATCACATTTTGAAAGAAAGGCTGCCTTCAAGAGTTTGGGCATTTGAATTTTATATTCGTGATTGAGGAGTAGGGGTGTTTCGGGCCTTGGAGGATTGGAGTTCAGTTTATAGCTTGTATACTGCCCCCCTTTCTTCCTTTCTTGCCCCCTCTGTCTGTTTTGTTATTATCTTTTTTCAATTTATTTTCCTACTACTGCGGCTTGTACTTCTTTATCTAATATGAGGAGGTAGCAAACCTACTTGATTGTGAAAAAAATATATTCAGTGATTTTTTTTTCACGAACAATAGAACAAAAGATAAACTTTTTTTTTTGTTGAGTGCATAACTACCAGGTTCTGTTTTCACTGTATCAAATTACAAGTCAATAACATAACTTTGTTGTATGCCTGATCTTTTGAGACATCAATTCAGGACTATATAAATAGTTTTCTTTACATACTAATATGTTTGCATGAGAATGTTAGTTGAACTTTTTGTTCATTTTCATTTTTATTGAATAGTTATTTCATTCGATCTTGAAGTACTGACTTGTTTCCCTCTGTAAAACAAGAGTTACTGATATTTTATTTCTTTCATGGAAACTTTGCCATAGACATGTCAGCATTTAAAGCTGCAAACCCTGGTGCTGTTTTTGAAGATTTCATACGATGGCATTCACCTGGAGATTGGGAGAGCGAGGAAACATCAAAAAATGGAAGTTTTATAGATGATAAGTTTGGGGCACAAAACACTAAATGGCCCCCTTCAGGAAGACTCTCCCAACGCATGTCTGAACAGGGGAATTCCTGGAGGAAAATTTGGAATGACTCTCCTGCATTGGCAGTTTTTGAGCAGAAACCGCTTCTTGATCCCAATAAAGAAGGAGAAAAAGTATTTCTCTACTCTATTATATATGTTATTTCATGTTGATTTTGCAGATTTAGCATTTATTTTCAATTTATTTGCTTAATATTGTTTCATGTAGTTACTATTAAATTGAGAATTTTATATTGTGGATTTAAATTAAATGATTGTTTTACATTCTCTTTTTTATCGCTTGCAAAGTCTAACAATGGAATTTATGATTTCAAGTTCTGTCCTTCCATCTTCTGATTAAAAACTGTGCGCGAGGCTAATGTGATTATAGACCTTTTGATGTTGCATTTATTGTGTATCGTCATTTTATGGCATGACAACCACCACCAAATTTATTGGTTGAGACTTGGTGAAGGATGGTAAAAAGTGTAAGCACTGACAAATGCCACATAAACATCAGGTAACACTGATGAAAATTCAGTGAAAATCATAAAAGATTAACATGATGAAACAAATTTCTGAATATTTCTCTGAATAGGGGCATGAAAGGGTTAGGTAATCTTGCAACTTTGTATGATTATATAATTACATAGGTTTATAACAAGAGAGAAAAAGAATGAGCAAGAATAGAAAATAATGGGATTACAATATTATGCATTGATTCATTTCAACTGCTAGATATTCTTGAGAATTTAAGTCATGCAACTTTGTATGATTAAATAATTACATAGGTTTATAACAAAAGAGAAAAAGAATGAGCAAGAATATTATGAGTATGAAAATAATGGGATTACAATGTAGTGCAATGATTCAGTTTAACTGCTAGATATTATTGAGAATTTAAGTCATATTGTTGGAATGTGAGATCAGTCATGATGGCTACAAAAAAATTCATATGCTTAAGGTCACTTCTAGACATGTTTATCATTCATAGCCTCGAGCCTGAAAATTCTTTTATGCATATTTCAGCATCAATCTGTTAGTGTGCAACAGAAGTTGACGAAGAAAGGAAAAGTGGGTGTGTTGGCTGAACTGTTGAAACACTGCACAAGTTACTTTTTTTTTTTCACTTCAATGTGGTGGGAGTTGTAGATGGAGAATTATAGTAAACATATAGTTACATCCTCTTCTAAGAAAATGGTGTCAGGGGAATTCACATAATTTAGGGTCAAAATGTGTGGGGACTCTTTCTGATTGTCAGGGGAATTCACAGAGGATGAGCTCCATGTGATATAATGCTCAAGTATCTTTCTTTATATGTTATGAAATTTGGTGCCTTCATATTTCTGATTGTGTAAACTTTTCCTCGCAGATCCTTCATTATCTGGAAACACTGAAACCACATCAGCTAATTGAGCAAATGGTGTGCACTGCCTTCAGAGCGTCAGCTGACACACTGAATTTCACCTCGTTTGGCAACTTAAAGCAATTGAGAACAAAAATTGGGCAACTCTACCTTACAATTGCATCCACTCTGAAGCCTTTGGGGGGTAAGCAATCTAATTGTGAAAAAAGATCTGTAATCATTCTATAATAGCCATGTCAAGTCATCAGCCCACATGAGAGATGAGTTAAATTCTCACTTATTCCACTTCTTCCAAAATGACTTGGAATAGCAAAAAGAATTTTTTATAGTGTGTTTGTACTTTGTATATCTTGCTTGTTAATTATATTTTTTAGTGTACAAATGAAAGACTTGTATAACTTTAACTTCATCATTGCAGCTAATCATTTGCACGATGATGAATTGATTGATGATTTGAAGCGGCTGTGTCTTGTCTTTGAAACATAGAGAAGCTGGTGACGCTCGCAGCTTCTATGCATCGTAGGTTGTTGAATGTACCACGACTCTGTGAAGCTATATTCAGTGACTATTTCAACTTTTATATTCCTAAAATGGGAACAAGTTCAACAAGTATCTGCTATGAAAAGGTATTCCTCTTTGGTAATGAATGCATCATTCTCAAACTGTCATGGGCACACGCTGAGTGGAGATAAACTTTTATCATTTACACAAACATGCACATTTTTACAGTTGTAAGAGGAGACAATGAATATGACATTCATTAATATTAGACAGTCACATGCATAGTTCCACAATATTTAGATACCATGCCTTGTGTATTGATGAAAAACTGAACTAAAATGGATTCCGAATTTCAGATGCTGAAGTACATGCAAGACTGTTCACTTGTGTTTGGATGCACACATCAAAATTAAATTAAGTGAAATTTTATTTGATTGCGTTGGCAGCGCTGCAATACGATGAAAAAAACCTTTTGGTTGAGGATTTTTAATCCCAGTCCATAATGTCAGCTACAGGATACCTGTGCCAACATGCGTCATTGTGTTCAGCAATCTTTTTACTGATCACATAAAACTGATCTACTTTGCTGAAAGGTCATGTTTTTTGTCTAAAGGCGACATGGGGTAAGAGTAAGATATCTCTGACACAAAAAAGAAATGCACAAGTGGTGGATAATTTAAACCTGTGTCAATGGTTACTTGTAATTATCTTTGAAATGTGATCTCTCATCTACAAAGAAAAATTAAAGAAAAGTATGATTTTTTATTCTAATTTGTTATGCCTTCATCTCAACGTGGACAGGAGTTCAACATCAGAGAACCTGTGTGGACACAAGAGAGACCATCCATAGAAAATATGTTTACCCCACCCACCGCGAACCAGTCCTGGAGGAAGGTTTTGAGCATGGGCAATCTTCTCAATGGCCATGAGCCAACACTGAGGGAGATAGTGCTCTCGGTCCATGACAGCATGAGTGGTAACCATTATGGCACCGGCAACACTCAATCCACTTCTGATGAAATTGAGACGCACCGTATGTACATCCGTGGAACATCCAACGATCTTCAGGTCGCGCTTTCTGTTACCTCATGTGACTGATATTCGTTCATTTAAAATGTCCCCATTTGTTTGAATTATAGAATTCCATTCCAGCCTTCGTGTATAGTTTTCTCACTCTAAATATACACAATGTATTTGTTTCCATCAATAAACTAATCTTATTCTTCACATGGCGTTCTTGTTAGTCTTGTTTATGTTATAGCAACAAAAGCAGTAGCCAGGGTATGCTGAGCAGGGAAAGCTCGGAATCACTAGGTATGAGAAGCACTATCATAACTGATGGGTAGGCATACAAAGCAACCCCCCCCCCCCCCCCCAAAAAAAAAAAAAGGAAAAAGTGTGGTGGTCTTATTCATAGTAATTTTTATTCAAATGCATAGAATTATATATATTCATCTTTCAATAGAAGGGGACGTAAGTATTCTTTCTTCTGCTCTTTGTTGGTTTTTCAGGTCAGGTATACCTTCTGATCAGAGTGACATGTTTGCCATTTCTGTGTGGGTCAAATATTTTTTAGTTATTTAAAACCTGTTGGACCAGGTTCACATTAAAATGAAGGACGTTATACGCAGTCCTTATGTGCAACCCCATGTGTCATCTCATATCCCAACAAGATATGCTTTGTTAGATAAAATATGTAGTTTTTTTTTTTTTTTTTCTGTAAGTGGATCCATATATGTATCTGGAAGTGTATACTTCATTTTTATGAAGGTACCTTTTGTTAAATGAAGTATACTCATTAGGGAAGAAAAAATCAAAGCATGTGGAGTTATATTAAGATAAAAAAATGTAGCGGCATTTGAGAAGATATGCTGGAATTTTGTAATAATGTACTTACTACCATTAAACTTCTAGTGCCCTCACATTCCCCATGGATGTGTTGGCCATTGCTTATGAACTTGATTACACATTCATTCTTCCAGTCACTAGTTTCATCTTAACATGTATTAGGTTAGACAAATACAAAAAAGGTAATGCATTCAATTCCTTGAACAAGTGTAAACCAAAATAAAAAATGACTGAAAGCAGTTTACAAGAATGACTGAAACTGACATTTTTCATCTTGGAATTTTCTCATGTTGGTATAGTAAAGTTTGTTATTTTGTGTTTTATTGTTAATGTGTAGGAAAACATATGCGGATATCAAAAATCTTCAAATTCCTGCATAATTAAGCTCTTAGTTAAGTTATTTGTTGCCATAAAATTTCACAACCACCACAAATGAGACACAATGCATGAGAAAATAGGAGTAATGTCACACCTTTCCAACCCCCATCTCATCCACCATGCAAATTCAACAACACCCCCCCCCCCCCCCCCCCCAATACAAAGTTACAAACATGCAATTCATAATAGAGTGACAATTTTTTCTGGGTCCCATCCCTGCAGAAACTTGAATGGAGATCTATGTTCACTGAATGGGCCTGAAAGTTGCGGAAAGAGATCTGGCTGGTTGTGGACTAAATGCTAAGATAGAATCTTTGTTTGTTGATTGTAGTAGCCCCCACCCCTGGATTAGGATAATAGGATGAAGACATGTTTGAATTTGACATTTTGAAAGCCACAGGACTTCAATCAGTCTCCATGGCCAGAGTTACAATGTGGTGGTGGTGTCTTCATCATTACCGGCCATCGAATGCCGCGTCGCCGTCACGCGTGAGACGATGATATTCTGTGCTGATGGGCCTAACTAGCATCACTTTTTTTTTTTTTTTGGGGTCAATCTTTGCATCACGGATTAGGTGTAAAATGTCCTTATACCCTTGATGAGAAAATGAGGGAGGGGAAGGGTTTGCCACGTATTGTTTTATTAGTTGGTAATTTAGACTTTTTATAATGTTTGGTTACCCTAGGTGACCATAGTTAAGGCAAGGCAAGGGCAAGGAACAACATGTGAGAGGGGCACTGTTGTGCATATTTAAATTTTTTTAGGGATATATTTGCACGTAAGTTTTTAATAGTGGTATATTGATAAAAGTGTATACTACAAAAATCCCTTTTTTAAGGGTGGTTTGGTCAGGGCTTAAGATTTTGGATAAATTGATCTAATTTTAAATGATAAAAAATCTATTATTTTATTTTTATTTACATTTGTCAAAATTAGGATAAAAAGGGGAATAAATATTATTTCAATATTTAGGTGAAAAAAAAAATTAACTGAGATAATTTTATACATTTTATCCCGATTATTTTTTATACCAAACTGAATGAGTTGTCATCTCCTCACTTATCCACTTTTATCAAAATACCACTATTATTTGGGAAAGGAAAAAGATGCACTCAGTCACGATTACCGACCAAAACATAACCTGAAGTGTTTTTATTTTTTTTAAATAGTAAACATCATCTAATGAGGTATATGCTTTCATAAAAGTGTATATCGTTCCATTTCAAATTGAATGAACCCATTTTTAACAAGTGTAAGAAAAAAATCAATGAGGTATATACATCATCTAACGAGGTATATATGGTCTGTGTTTTGGTTGGTAATTGGGACTGAGTGTAGCAGCACTCCGAAAGGAAAATATCCATTGGAAAGCTGCGCCAACATGGCCCAAATTGAATTAGTGGATTGAATAGTGATATTTTGATAAAGGATAGTGTTACTTCCAGCCCCATTTCCAGTCTCAATTCCAGTTTATATATATTTCAAATTTTAAAAAAATAGTATATCTCATCTAATTAATATATGTTTCAACTTTTTTAAATATAGTATACCTCATCTAATTAAGTACATATTTTTATAAAAAATAAAGCATATACTCCAATGAATTGCATTGATGCATTTATAGAAAATATAAAAAAATTCTTTGTAAACATATGCCTTGTTAATGTGAGTATATGCGTCATTAATTTGCTATCAACGCATATAAGATTGAAACTGAAAATGAAGTTTGGGTTAGACGTAAACTGTCCTATATACACGCGTCCATAAATAACAGTGGATTGAATAGTGGTATTTTGATAGGTGTAAACTGTCCTATATACACTCACATTTCCTATGCATATGTTTTCAATTTGGGTTAGACGTACGCATTGAATTTTAAGATATAAATGCTGCTTAACTACGGCAGCTTTCAGAAATGCGTTGGACAACATTAAAAAACATATAACCCAAACTTGTTTACAAATGCTATTAGCAATCCCAGCTTTTGATAAAGACAAAAATACAGTTTTTAATTATAAAACCAACTTTTTAGGAATATATAATAGATAATATTACATACAATCATGTTTTCACTCTCAATTCTAGTCTACACGGGTGTTGAATTTTTTAAGAATAACATATCTCATCTGTACATGTTTTATAAAAAAAATGAATTGCATTGATCATTTATAAAAAAAAAATGTGAAAATTTTTTATTGATGCATATACCTCATTAATATGATTATATGCTTTGGTGATTTTCTAATGACGCATATGAAACTGAAAAAAAAACTGTGTAACAAAACTCATCTATAATATGTGCGCTTCTAAATGCACCCTAAGCGCAATTGGAGATTAAAATTGCTATAGCCACCCCAAAAGCTCTCTTACTCACTCTTATTGTTTTCAAATCCCGCGCAGCCGCGCTAGCAGGAATTAGTCCAGCTTGCTAGGGTTAATTTGTTTTCTTTTGCCATTTTGAGTTGAAATGCATAAGCCATGAATTTATGCATCTAAACATATACAAATCAAATTAAATGAATAGAAAGCAACTGTTGGAAATTTACATTCCCGTTCATCATGTACACCTACCAATACATATACATAAAGAAAATGACCTCATATGAAACACAAAGATGATGAAAGCCATGGTCCGACATTGGTTCTCTCTTTACAGGCTCCTCATGAGACACATAATGAACTATCAAACTCATAAAATAGGTGCTCACATAGGTCAATTTGTCATATAAAGCCATCACCAGCAGATAATACAAATGATCAAAATCACACTAGTCAACCAATCATGAAAGAAGCCTTGTTTTCTTGTTTTCAAAGTATTAAACAGGTTTGTTATTTGGGTTGGTTATTTTTTAAATGTTTCGTTTGGCTGGCAATAGTTTTATGTTAGTTGGAGTAGGAAAATATAATAATAGAATAGGAGTTATATTAAATTTTGCTATGCTTGAGATGAATGATTTTATATCCTTATAGGGAAACCTAACAGTATAATTTATGATTTTTATTTTAAGTCTATATAAACTATATGATTTAGAGTTTCATTCATTATTTCTTCATATTACAATTTAAGTCATGAGGTTTAAATGATGTGTTTTTTAAATTACAAGGGTGTTCATATAGGTTTTAAAAATTTTAGAGGGTCTAAATACATTTTATCTTTTTTTATAACCCAATCCAACTCGGGTTCAACCAGTCAAGTTCACTTAAACCTGATCTAAGTTGCAGCCCTAATCACCGCTAAAATTTTCCCTCCAAAATCATGCAAGGACCACTGAATGCCATCTTCAAAACCGATCAGGGCAGTGTTAATAAAAACCCCATGTCGAGTACTCAAAAAATAATAACTCCTCTCAAAGGCCGGTCGTCTTGAGTTAATTCACTCAGTGTTGCAGAGTCTTAGTTACTATTGGGTGGCGGGTTTTCCTCTACCAAA
>CM060878.1:22762043-22832554 GCA_030737845.1 Acorus calamus
ACCACGGAGTGTACCAGAATTACATTCATAGGACTTCGGTCTTGAGTTACTAAACTGGCCCTAACGAGTTAATGTCTAAAGAGATCATTCGAGGACAATTTTATTTCTGAAAAAATCATTTTGTCCATAGTGATTTTGTGTATATTGCCAAAACTTTTGCTTGACCTTTATTCGTAATGTAGTGTGAAGATAAAACAGGCATAGCGGATCAGGGCAATATTATCAATTACATGTTGAGGAATTCATGTGTTAGATAAAAAAAAGATGCCTGTAAAACAGTTTGTTCACATGGTGCTTGTTATTTGGTTGAAATTCTATTATATGTACACCCATCTATTTCCTTTTCTTTAGGATCTGTGATTTACTAAATAAATTGGTAGTCATTAGGCCTGTCAACGGGTCAGGGTTCATATTGTGTCCCAGGTCTTTCAGGTCGGGTATTTTACGCCTTTTATCAGGATTTGGGTCTAGACCTTGACTTACGCCTAGATCGGATTAGAAGATGTCGGACTTGGATAGGTCTAGGGACGTGAAGACCCCAAAAATGTCGGGTTTTATCGTTATCTTTGGTTGTTCTTCTGTGAGAGCTACAATGGCTTCAACTTTGTGATAAATGTTTGAGTTATGGGTGTTGGGATTATAAACAAAAAAAAAATCGCATATTGTTTTGGGTGGGGTTAATCGGGTCCATAGGACCTGGTCGGGGTAGACCCGGACCATCAGACCTGTTTTTCTTTTCAGGTCCTTCGGGTTTGGTCCTTATTGGGTCACTTTTGTCCTTCAGGTCAAGGTATTTACGCCTTTTATCAGGATGAGGTCCGGGATCCCATTGATATGCCTAGGCCTAGTAACGAGTTGGAACAAAATTAGGGCTAGAATTTGTATTTCTCAGTGTGGAAATATGAGGATTATGTTTTTTTTAATGAAGAAAGGATTGGAGCGATCATATATAATAATGAATCCCCTTGAATAAATGGAGTTGAGAGATCTCTGAATACAAAAGAAGGAACAATAAAGGAGAAAACAAAGCTAATGGAAATAACAAAGTCAAGGCCCCATGGATTAGTCCAATCCCAAGAACAAAATGTCTATGGCCCTCTTCAATTTCTCTTCATAATGATAGATGCCTGTTCTTCACTGAGAAGTACAATAACCGAATTTCGAAGGTGAAGAGGAAATTACCAACCAAATAATTATTTTAAATGTAAACACGATTCCTTTGGAAGAAGAGTTCATTTTTCACTGGCCAAATTCTCCAACACACCTTTGGAAGATGGGAATTATGAATTGTTATATATGATTTTAACTAGCCAAATTTCCCGGTACACCTTTGGAAGATATGGATTATAAGTTGCTCTTCATCTTTCCTTTGGAAGATGGTTATCATGAATTGCTCTATTCTTTATTATGCTTCAGGTTTTTTTATTTATCCCAAATGATTGGAGTCTTTTTACTATTTGAGATGAACAAATGAGATTTCCACTTTTCAGGGCTAGTATAGTCCATCATGCTGTTGAAGTGATAGAATTGTGTATTTTTTGTTATATAATTGTATATTTGGCTTTGTTCCATTAGTGTGCATCGCGGACTGATATGTTTTTGGTCGAATTGTGTATTTTTTTGTTATATAATTGTATATTTGGCTTTGTTCCATTAGTGTGCATCGCGGACGGATATGTTTTTGGTCGAATTGTGGGGTCAGGTGTCAGTATGTTTGTGAATTTCTACAATTTATTGGCCTGCAATTTGTCTTGAAATTCATTACTGATTTTTCATTCCCAGATATGAATGATTTTAAATTTGCAAAAGAATGCATCTATTTTGGATAAGTTGTAAAAGCTGTTTGTCATTTTTGCCTTGACTTTTTTTGGTTGTCACTAATGGTGGTTGTTAATTCAACGAACGTTTGGCTTTTCAAATGTTTATTGGATCATGCATTTGGTCTAGGGTTGTGTGTGTGTGTGTTTTTTTTTTTTTGGACGAGGTTTCATATTGCATATCTTATGTACTATCTGTGATTGTAGTTTAGGTCTTGTCTAAAGTGGGAATATTCCCTTGTCCATTCTTTGCTTTCCTTCCTCTTATTCTGCTGTAACCTCCTGTTTGGATTTTGAATGAAAATCACCATCTTATTTAAAAAAAGGTTTTTCTTATTTGTTTACTTATTTATTTATTCTGCCTTCAAGGAAAATTTTATGTTTATTTTGATATTAAGAAGTGCATGACAGCATGCACAAATGGTTGTATTCTCCCAACAATGCCTTACAAGTCTGAATGTAACATAAATTCAGTTTTACTTTTTAGTGTTCAATGGAAGGAAGAAAATTACAGAAATTGACTGACATTCGCAGGATGTGTCCTTTAAAAACAACGTTGTTAAATTCATTTTACTTTTTTAGTGTTCAATGGAAGGTAGAAAATTACAGAAATTGACTGACACTAGTGGATGCGTCCTTTAAAAACAACATTGTCTTCTCTTTCTAAATTAAGTTGCTTCCAGGATTTCTTCGAGGATATTATGAGCTTAATCTGCATGTTTGGTTGTTTGTCAATTTTGGCAGGGGTGGTCGAGGTGGTTACGGTGGTGGTGGTGGTGGGCGCAGAGACAACTACAGAGACGGTGGGGGTGCAGACAGGCATCATCATGGCGGCCAGCGTTCGCGTCCATACTGAGTTCGCGTCCATACTGAGAGACCGATGCGATTATGAGAATGTGGTCTTCAGAGGGGGGCCCGCTTTTCCCTCCCCGAAATGTATTTGCAAATCGATATCGATGAGGCTTAAGGTAGGTTGTACCCTGCCCCCCACTGAAAGAAAAACCAAATATTCTCAATCGTTTTTAAGTCTGGAGGGATCTGTCAGTTCTTTTTAAATTTTCTCGCAAAACCTAAAATTAATTCAAGTCCGTATGAATGTTTTTATAGAGGCAGGTTGGATGTAAACCCCTTCCAAATTGCTGGGTAGGTAGAGATTTGAGATTATCAGGTGAGTGCTGCTTATTTGAATTGCCTTTTTTTTGTCCTTAAACCCTCACATGAGATCCTGCAATCATGCATGTTTGTCCTTTTCACTTGATTGGTTGCTTTTTTTCTAACCTAATCTCCCTGTGTTTTCTTTTCTTGCTGGTTCACTCTAACCATGCATGCTTTCTTCACAACCCCCCTCCCCCAACCCCTCACCTGTTGTAGTTGATGTGTGGTTGTGTTACCTGGTAGTAATTTTGTTTTGATGAACCGGTGACTGGTTTTATTACACATCATTGTTGGGGAGGGGGGTTGCACAGCTGCTCTATCTTCTTCCAATCTTCATTGCAGCCAATAGGGCTTCGGTGCCATGGAACGGATGATCCTGGTTGCATGAGCTTGACACCCCCCACTTCCAGAAATTTTTGATTTTTTAGTTCTAAAATGATTATACCTAGGCTATATAATCTATTATATTTTTTGGAATTGCTCTCTTTCAATTAATTGTTTTGATCTTCTCATTCCTTTTTTTTGGTGCTTTGTTTGGTTTAGTTATTCTGCTTGAATGTGATTTGTATGCTGCATTGTGGACTGTGACTGATGGTGATTTGGAACATGGGGTGGTTCCCTGGTTCCTGAGAACAAAAGAAATATTCCTGGCCTTGGCCAAAACTGATTCAAATTGGGAGATTTGAAGAGACCTTTTTATATGATCCCTGACTGCGAAGCCCCTTTATTTTATTTTTATTTTTATTTTTATTTTTTTAATATATGATCACATTAGCATGCATTGATCTGAAAAACTCAGACATGCTAGCGTTCCGGCAGCATGTCTTGCGATGTGGATATTATTAGTTCAATTTTTCATATGTTACAACGCAGGGAACACGAGACTTTTATTTTATTTTTTTTGTTATAAAAGGCCTCCAAGGAGGCAACAGAGTTTATACTACAAAAACTACAGACCCTGACTAACAACCTACCTCCTGAACCAGGTTGATACAATTATGTATACTAAAAACATAAGGAAAAATAGAAGACTTGATGCTATCATTATTCAACTGATAGGACAAACAGTCTCTTTGTGTAACGCACGCTTGGTGTTAGAGGACCTCCGGGCTCCTAACAAACTCCCTTGAAACCTTGAAGAAAGGAATATATGGGCTAACATCTTGATCTAGTTCAGAACATCTCTGATTGGTTAACACCAGACGTGTTTACTTTAGATATCGGTGAACTCCAAACAGGAGGAATTGACCACCGTTTAATTTTTCAAATATTATCCGGCCTCCAGCAGCGTTTGGGATTACACAAGGGTAAAATGCGTTTGGATCTCCTGAAGTTTTCTAAAACAATGCAATTACACTTTCTTGTAATTTGATTTTCTATTAAGATAAGATAAAATACGATTTTGCCCTTTTAATTAAATCTTTATCGTGTTTTCACTTTTTTTTGTGGGTTATTTTTACTTTTTAATTAATTATTATGTGACTTAATTCTCATAAAAATGTATTCAAATGAATTAGAAGAATTAATTATTGTACAAGTTAATATTCATAAAATATATATAGAATTAATTAATTAATTTTTTATAGATATTTAGATAGTTAAGGGTATAACAATAATTTTAAATTATTTTCATCACATCTTAATGAAAAAAATATAATGGCAGGGGTGTGTGAGTGCATGTTTTTAAACTTGAGGGGGTGTTTATGTAGGTTTTGAAAACTTAAAGGGGTCCAAATGCATTTTACCCATTACATAATTTATCAACCGGCAATATCAACAGATGGTGAAATGTGATATTCATTATAATAATTATATAATTTATATTTATCATTTGGTTTTTCAAAAAAACTTTTGAATGAATAAACTAAAACGCTAATTGAAATTTTAAATCATATAAACATATACGGGTTGTCTTTTGGTACAATAATGATTTTTAAGCCCTAAATTTTAGGCCTCATAAAAATCCCATGAGTTGACACATGTACAATACCCATTATACCATTGTATTGTATTTTTACTATTATTGCTCCCCATATATCGAGAAGGTGGTTACAATTTAGAATGATTGCATCGATCCCATTTGTTTTTTAAATTTTTTTCTTGTGTGATCCCTTCCAATTGAAGATCAATTGACGGTGAGTTGGAAAAATCAATTGACGACCAATTTTTTCTTGTGTAATGGGTTTTGGAAGTTCTGTGGATGAAGATCAATTGACGGTGAGTTTGGCAAGACAGATTTTATGATCTTGGTAGGTAAAAAAATTGGATTTTGTTTTTGGAATTCTAATGAAAAGCTTGGTTTGATAGTTTTTTTTGTCAAAATAAGATGTATTAGGTTTTGGTTCTTCTAATTCAGTTTTGATTATTTGGATTTTCTGATTTTGATTATATTTTTTAGCTTTGTTTAACATGTATTGAATATGAATTTTATTTTAAATTCAGATTCATGGCTTGTATCTTGATTTACATGCATTGTTTTGTACCAAATATGATCTATACAATCGTTTATGATTGTGTGTTTTGTGTATAATTACGAATAATGTGTCATTCATCATATATTTAGCTTTGTATCAGCATTATTCGACCCATTCAAATTCAAGATTTTCAAATACAGTGCACATTCACTTTTATGAAATGTGTATTTGTTAATTCAAATTCTAGATACACCTGTATCTGAATTTGAATTCTAGCCTATTTTTTAAATATATTTGTTAATTCAAATTCCAGATACACTTAGTATCTGAATTTGAGTTTCAGTCTCATTTTTTTAAGGTTGTTATTTTTATTTTTATGGATTTTAATAATATATAACTGATTAATATTTAATTGCTTATTGTTGGCATTTTGAATACCTTTTATTAATTTTCTGTACAATTCTCAGTAGTATGTTGACCGTATTTGTTCGTTTGGATTTTCATATATATTATTGTATCTTTATTGATAACATGTGGTTGATGTTTTTTTTTCCACCAGGCAGTGATGGTGTTTCAGATACAATCGACTTGTTAATTTCACAAAAAAAGAAAGTGATGGTGAAGTATCAATTGTGGGAACAAATCTGTCTTTTTTTCGTTTGTATGGTTTCGCTTAAATCGGAACCCTAAAATTCAAATTTTTTGAAAACATGTTAGGTCGGGGAGATAATTTAATGGTGCCACCATTTGTGGGATTCAGTTACGATAGTTAGTTAGAACCAATTTTTAAAATTATAAGTGCCACCCTTTATGCGATTCAGTTACGATAGTTAGTTGGAACCAAATTTTAAAATTATAAGAAATGTAGTCTTGTCATTGTCATTGTATTTTTAGTAGTTAAAAAAAGTCAAATAAAGAACCAATAGAAGGGTGCCACCTATTGGGGCTCACAAATGATGCTTAATTTATGAGGCCCAAGTAGCAGCAATGCTTTTGGTATTATAAAAAAAAAATTGAAACATTGTATCTATCACTTGTTATGGAGATGAAAGTTTATATTTTTTATTCTCTTATTTTGTAGGGTTTGTTATAATAAATATTTATTTTTGTCAAAATTTTAACTTAGATTAAAATATGTTTAAATATATTTTTTTTGGGCGGATTCTGGTTTTTTACATGGTTATTGAGACATGTCATTGATAAGATTTTGTGAGGCGGTTTGCATTTGGGATTCACAAAAATAATCTCAACCAATCCCGCTGCCATCCTAGTGGAGAATCTCATAAATTTTTGCATGTTCAAAATCTTATAAATTTTTACGTATCTAACTTGTGTGATGACACGTGTTAATCCTTTTCCTAAACGAGATAAAACTGATGATATGTAGCACTAAATGGATCTCATTTTTTATTTGAGTTAGTTACTTAAGCCCTGTTTGGAATTAATTTTTAAAAACATATTCTATTTTAAATTGAATAAAATGATCACTTTTGAAAAACATACGCTCAACTAGGTTTTCAAAAATTGTTCTATTGACTTTTAAAAATAAAAAGCAAAAATTGAAGTTTTAGAATATTTGTTTCAATGGTATGATATCATTAAGTCCATTGAATTCAGAATTTGTGAAAGGAAAAAAAAGACACGCAGTCCCATTGCAGCTCTAATTACAGTCTATCTTATTTTTCTTTTTTTATAAAAATCACACTCACCCTTTGAAATATATGTTATTATATAAAACGAAGCATATAATATATTTTTTTTTATAATGAAAAAATAATTTTTTTTTAGTCATACAGTATGATAAAATCTCATACATTATAATAGTGAAGTATATACTACGTTATCATAGTGTATAGGACTGCAAAACGGCTGCGTGTATTAATGCTATGTGAAAACGAGAAAATTGAATGTAATCAAGATCCCTCCAATTCGGTGGTATTTTAAGCATCCGAGTGAATTTTATTTTGATTACTATTATGCCCCTCGATTAATAACATGATTTTTTATAATTATAATTCATATTTCTAATTAAACAAAATAAATCCTCTTTTCACCCTTGATGGAATTATTTGAATGCCAAAACTACTTGTATTCAAATCAAATTCCTCATTACTTACCATTCCCTAACCAAACACTAGTTTTGTTTTTTACATTTGAAAACACAAACTACATAATTTGAATAATTTTTTTTAATTAAAATTCATCACATTTTTATTTTTTTAAAATAATAAACATCATCCAGACGGACGGAAGGCAGACGGAGGGGGTAATAATATATATGTTTTGATAAAAAGTGTATATCAAACCAAATTCCTCATTACTTACCATTCCCTAACCAAACACTATTTTTGTATATCGCATATAATGATTTATATGTTTTGATAAAAAATGTACCCATAATATAATAGAAAGGCACGAATACCAGGAATGCGGACAATAACTTTAATTTGTCCAAGGTTACCATCAACACTAACTATAAAAAATAATAATAACCATATCAAACCATACCCCTCTAGCACATGAAATAACAATTTTACGCCATATGAATAAACAAATTAATGAAACCATCCCTACAAAATCTATCAAATGTGTGCATGCCGGCAACCTTGATTAACATATATGGGGGGGGGGGGGGGGGGGGGGGAGAGAATGTAAATTTACATGTGGAATCAAATGTAAATCCACCAAAAGCAAGTCTTAATTGCTGTTTGGATCCACTTTTTGGGGTGATTTCATATTCATAGACTCAAAGACGAATCTAAACGGTATCAAAGAAGTCAATTCCGAGTTAAAAATCTGCTTGGAATTTGTGCATTAGATATAGTCTTATAGAGAAGCCGTGTTTGCAGAGGTGGTGGGAAATCAACTTTTACAGAAAGCGGCATTCCACGAAAATCAAAACAGATAAAATCGGCTCAATGGTACCTTAGGCTCGGACTACCTCAAGCCCCAGGAGTGTGATGAAGACAACCTAAATAGATTTAGGAATAGTAAGGGTTGATAACAATGAACAAGAAAACTTCTTGGTTCAGAATCGAATTGCACAATATGAAATTAAAATCTACAAGTTTCTCCCAAAATGGCATATCCACTGGTTTAAAATGAAAGTAGTAACAGTACTTGGACCAAAATACAAGGCTTCAAAAAAGCATATATTTATACAAGTATTAACAGGTGAAGTTTTTTATGCTCTACCACAAAACACAGTTTGGAAAGTTGATGGACGGACCGATGGGAACAAAGATCCTTCAATTCCCAAGTGCCCCAACTCAGGACAGTTTTGAGAAGTGGAAGAGAGGAAGTACCCGTTAAATAAGCATCTATCTTTGCACATAAGCTTGTTGCACATCATATTGAGGATATGGGGATATCCCAGCTCCATATTGAGAACCAACAGCAGCAGCATTCTGAACCTGACATGAAAGATAAGTAACACTGAGCTATATGAACATTGAAAAAAAAAAGGAGCCTATGGATTACTTTTGTTTATTCAATTAAGCATTCGTCGGAACAAAATGTCTCCATCTACTTTGGTTTTGGTGTCATTGGTATAATTTTACCTACTATATGAGTGATTTTTTTTTTTTTACTTTCTCACACATGGACACATTCAAATGAGTCTCTTTACAACATTGACTAGCCAGGGGACGCATGCGAGTTGCTTAGAACCTCAAATCCGTCTCTTTAGTTCTCAAATGTGTGTGTGTGCGCGTGTGTGTGTTTTGGGAGATTATAATGATGACGACGATGAGGAACCCCAACATCAGAGGAGAAAGCTTAGAATGCTACATGATCACTCACAATCATGTGCATCAAGTAAGTTGGGGGAGTTCAAACATGAGACCATACCTATGGAGAGTAAACCCATGGCTCTAGACAAAAAAACCAATCCCGTGAGTTTCTAAAATGCTCAATTTCATGGAAATACTTTTGATAACATGGATACCATGGTTTTATGTATTGACTCCTTAAATGTAAATATATATGGAAAAGATACACTATCGATGTATGTAATGTGATATGCTTGTATATAACACTTATCAGCAGATATCTATGCATTGGCTGACACAGGTATACAGCATACAAAAGTTGTTCTGAGTGATAGATGGTTTTACTTTTAGTCACAAGGGTTATAAAGTGAACAAAAAAGTATGGACATGTGAGGGGCATAGGATGTAAACAACTTCATTAACATTACGAGCGATGTAAGGTGCATTTTGTTATTGTCAGTGTAACATGATGGGGGCATGTTAATGGTAACTGAAGAAAAGACGAAAATGAATACTGGTTGATGAAGATGTGCTTAGTTAATGTGTTGCATTGATGGAGATTTACTAGCTTACATTTCCAAATGTTTTCTGATTTTAAACTGTAAAGGGAAACATATGATAATGACCCATATCAAACATGTTATCGGCTGTGATACAAACAATAATTTTGGTTTTGGCTATAAAAATACTTAGATTAGGACACTAGTAAACAAAGGGAGGCTTAGTAATGACTACAAACTTATTTTAACACATTTTGAGCAAAAATATAAAAAAATCAAGAACGCAACGCTACCTGTGGCATGGCATAACCAGTTGGATAAATGTTTCCTCCATATCCCATCTCAGGATTTCCATAATTTGCAGCAAATCCAGGACCTGAAAAAAGTATAAAAAACAGAGATATAAAAGGACAAGCACCAGAGATTTTTTTTTTTTTTGCTGGGGGGGGGGGGGGGGGGGTGTTGCATCCTCACGTCTCTTAAACAAGGGGTGAAGATAATATTGGTCCATAATCTCTTTTGAACAGCACTGTCAGACAGGCCAGTACAATACCAACAATGTGATACTATATAATAGCCACCTCAAGAAACTCAAAAGACGTGTCTCCTCCTAAAAACTCTCCTTTATGTTTCCTAAAGGTTAGGAATTAACTCATCAAACTTAGGACAAAATAAAATGGGGTAGAAGGGGAATAAAAAAAGGAAAAAAAAGATATATATCATAGGACAAGTGATGTATTATATAATGAGATGATATGATTTATCATGCAATATGGTATTCTACATGATGATAATTTTAACATTTCTCTTAATGATATGATTTGTGAACTGGGCTTTGATTAGTTGGTTAGCACATCTCCTCTTCATGTAGAAGGTCAGGGTATCAAACCCAGGGGAGCACCCATTTTAAAAAAAAAACACTTCTCTTAAATGTACGTGCAGACTAACAAATTACTACACCAACTAAAATGAAGATTTTTTATTTATAAAAAATTAAGATGAAGATATCACAAATATAATTTTGGTAGTTATACAAATGATAATTCAAGATGAACATCACCGTGAAGTTCTTTAAAATCACTTGAGCTAACAACTCCATTCATTTTATTAACAGATTCCACAAAAGTCCATGTCTGCATATTGCTGTAACATTTAAGGAAAGCTCAGAAATCCAAGAATGATTAAATTTATTTGAAGGTGATTGGGCTTATAACCAGTAAGAATAATGGAACAAAGTCACCATAAAGATTTGATATGTATATGAAAGTAATTTTCATATATCACTTGAACCAACAACTCGATTCATTTTTTAAAAGATTCAACGGAATCCTGTGTCTGCATTTAAGTATATGAATGGAAAAAAACATTTAAGGGAAGCCCAAAATCCAAGGATGAATCAAATTTATTTTGTAGGTGACTGGGTTTATCCAGTGAATCCAAGGATGAACCAACAGTCATTCATATATCCATGGAGATTTGTTAAGTATATGAATGAAATTTTTGATAAAAGACAAATTGCAGGGAAGCGTGAAATAACAATATCTCATAACCATACTTTGTTATTCATCAACGAGTGTTAAAAGCTTCCAAATTTCCGTTATGGTTAACTATATTATTATAATTCATGTTCCACTCAAAATAAACTTTCTTCAACATTTCTTTAAGAAAAGAAAACAGTTTAATGTTGAGATCTTGAAGATTCGTCATTATTAGGAATGTTCACAAAGCAGATAGACATAAACCCCGAAACTGGGAAGAGAGTTTGTTCCTACTGACTTTGGAAGTTTAAAAATGGCCAGATTGGCTATGTTGACTTCTTTAAAAAGTATTGCTACCTCATCATTTCTGTGAAGACTATTTCATTGGCTTGCTTTCTCATACTAATCCTACCGATTTCTACTGATTTGAGCATCTTTTTATTTGTGCTACCAACTCCATGTTATATACATGACTGTGTGGCAGAAGATGTTTGGTTGCATGTGATAGACAGTCAATTATGCAAATTTTTTTGCTAAGTAAATGCTTGGGCTCAAACCATGACCTCTTGGTTGCAAATTCTCTTGTCAATTGTGCAAATTGATTGGAGGTGAGGCAAATAAGCAGAAGAGTAAAGTGTTTTGTATGTATATAAGAACAAAAACATCATACCAATGTTATATGTCCAGTAAAAACACAAGGCTTGTTACTAGAATATAATACCTGGATTTCCCGCCGCAGCTGCTGCAGCCGCAGCTGCTAGTGCTCTTTTCTCTGCATCAGCAAGTTCAGCACGTAATGAATCTATCTCCCGACGCATTGAAATCATATTTTTCTCCATTGCATGGCTTTGTTGAATATTCTCCGCATGTGCCTTCTTTTCATACTCAACAGCAGCTCTATCAATAGGAAACGAGAAATGTTCACACTCTTTTGGCTAATTCATCACCATGGAGTCAAAAGAAACTAGATCAATTTGTAGGAAGAAGAAAGAAAACCAAAAATTTTCATTGAAATTAAATGGCAAACAAAACATTAGGTGGCGTAAAGGTGGATAAAACAAGATTTAAGCCTAAGGATGTTAAGGTCAATTACGTACATATAACATGCATGCCTCAAGTATAACTGCCATAGCTGTAGTGAATCTGGTGATGATACTCATTATAAGGGACCAAAGCTCAAGACTGTTATAAATTTCAGAATTCAATATAAGAGGAAATTATATTTTATTATTAAATTTTTTTTGGGGGTGGGGAGTAGGGGAGGGTAGGAGCATTATATTAAAGTAGATTGCTCGTTGTATGATAGGAGACAAGGGATCTCCAAATAAAAGAAAACAAAGCGAACAAAAAGGAAAAAAGGAAAATCCAGGAGCGGAAACCTGCCAAAGTTCTTCCCAAAAGTCAGTATTACTTTTGAGAAGTCCGGGTTGAGGAAGGATGTGGCTACTTTGAGAAGGATATTAAATCCCTCATCACTTTGAGGAAATTTTGTCCACAACAGCAACCTTAGTATAGTTAAATAAGGAGACACTAGTTAATCTTGCCCCTTTGTGCAATTACTTGATGCATATATGTGGAGCCGCAATTGATATGAAAAATTTATGTTATAAATGTTAAACTTACAATAAACAATAACTTTATTGAGGAAATTTTGTCCACAACGGCAACCTTAGTATAGTTAACATAAGGAGACACTAGTCAATCTTGCCCTTTTGTGCAATTACTTGATGCATACATGTGGAGCCACCGTCAAATGATATGAAAAATTTATGTTATAAATGTTAAACTTACACTAAACAATAACTGAATATGATTTTTTTTATAATAGATAAACCAAAATTTATAATAAAGCTAGGAGATTTGGAACTAATATCACACTAAACAGAACAAAGTAATCCAATGTGATGGAAACCAAAATCCTGATCCCAAATTCAGAAGACAATTCAATTGAGACAATTTAATACACTGCAAAGAATTATGAATGCAGATGTGATGGGTCCAAGTACTAAAATGGATGCAATGTAGATTAGAGAGGGATGCAACATATCTAACTTTCTTAATAGCCATTGGTAAATAAAACCATATGCCCAATGAATATATTCACATCTACCCTAAAGAAGTGAGATGGTGTCTTTTGAATTTAGCAAGGATATACTTCATTATATTCTAGCCTATTTGTTGTCTCATCCAGCTAGGGTTAATATTCTCATCCACAATTTTGAACTTGAAAGGAACATGGTACTAAGGGATCATATTCATAAAAATCTTTTCACATGGTCAACCATTTTCAATAGCTAAAGGCACTCAACACAACTTCAATTGAACATCTTAAATGATAGAAATAAGGATGCATCCCCACGTAAAATCCTCACATTCCTCTTTTTTTAAAATTATATACTTCATTTAACCAAGTATGTAACTTCATGAAAAAATGAACATGTAATTAACAAAAAATGACATGCTTCATTTAACGAATCATATACCTCATTAGTGAAATGGAACTGCACGCTAGCTTACACAAAGATTGCATGTAACAGCCCTATAAAATTTTCCCATATATATGAAATGTATCCCATTTTACATTATTAATACCATGAAAGATCTTAGGGGTCTGTATATGTTCTTTTTTTTTTTGGGTGTGTCACTGTAGCAAGAAACACCAGAATTATAAATGATTTGAAAACCAAATTTTCCCATACAATTCAAATTTATCATTATTGAATGAAAATTTTGAGATAAAAAATATCATCCACCCAATTAAGTTCAAGACAAGAAATTACAGACCTTCCCCTCTGTAGCTCCTGGTGCATGACCTCTATCTCCGCCTTGATCGCCGGCGTCCTCTCAATCTCAGCCCGCGCCCGTCCCAGCTCCGCCGCCACCGCCTCCAACCGCCCAACAAGCTCCCCCCGACCCGCCACGATCCTCTGCGCCTCCGCCCTAGCCCGCGCGATCTCCTCCCGGACCGCGCCGACGCTCCGCGCCTCCTCCTCTGCGGCGGATGACCGCCCGAGGAGGTCTCGGACGCGGGCGTCAGACTCCGTGCGGTCGGCGGCGGAGACAGAGGCCGCGAGGCGGAGCTCGTGCTGGGAGACGTCGAGCTCCTGGCGGAGGGCGACGTGGGTGGCGGCGAGGCGCTGGTTGTCGAGGAGGAGGGAGTGGATCTCGCGGTGCTGCTCCTCGAGGCGGTCTTCGATGATCTGGTGGTGGTGGTGGGCGGCGGAGAGAGGCGGAGGAGGGCGGAGGAGGTGGGGAGGGGGACTCCTCCGGAAGGGTGGTTCTCTTCGGCGGTCCATTGTGCGGAACGAGCGAGAGAGGACGAGTTTTTATTTATTTTTATTTTTATTATTATTATTTTTTAGGATAAAATGCATTTGGTACCCTGAAGTTTTTGAAACATGCAGAAACACATCCTAAAGTTTAAAAACATGCACTTACACCTTCCTGTCATTATATTTTTTCATTAAGATGTGACAAAAGTAATTTAAAATTATTGTTTTACCCTTAACTATCTAAATATCAATAGAAAAAATCAATTAATTAATTATATATATGCTTTATGAATATTAATTTATACAATAATTAATTCTTCAAATACATCAACATACATTTTTGTGAGAATTAAGTCATATAATAATTAATTAAAAGGTAAAAATAACCCACAAAAAAAAGTAAAAACATGATAAAGATTTAATTAAAAAGGTAAAATCGTACTTTTATCTCATTTTAATATAAAATCAAATTACAGGGGTGTAATTGCATATTTTTGAACTATAAGAAGTGTTTCTGCAGGTTTAGAAAACTCCAGGGGATCCTAATGCATTTTACCCTATTTTTTATTATATGTTTTTTTTGGTGGTGGATTAAACATGGGGAGAGATATTCCCCCAAACTTATTTCAAACCCCCAAACTTATTTCAAACCCACCTCCGTATTGCATTTTATCTCAAACTTTAAACTTCTTTTTCGTTATTAGTCCACGAGCAAAACATTCATATGTATAGGGCTAACAGATAATTAAAATTCTTAAACCACTCATCCCCTAAATGAAAAAAAATCACCCTCTTTAACATTTTTATAATCAAAATATTAATTTTTTATTCAACATCTCTTCAACTTTATTTTTTGATAATTCAAATGATGATGGTGTGCATTGTATAACCAAGATTCCATAAACTTTTATGAATGAACTTTCAAAAATAAATAAATAAATTACTAAAATAATAGTACAACCTCATATAAATACATACATCACACCTTTTTCTCTTCCATGCATCCATGCACATCACCCTACAACCACTATATTTTCGTGTGACATATTTTGCATGGTACACCCTCATTTATGCTTATACATGACCACCCCTTCTCCCCATCCCCATCCCCATCCCCATCCCCATTTTCAAGGGGATATAAAAAGGGTCTGGCTGGGGGTTATGAAGGAGGGACTTTGCTGTTTTACAGAGGGGAGTTCTTACAAAATAGGTGCACAGAAGTAAGAGAGAACGGAGAGAGGAGAAGAGTTGATGCAGAAGTTTTAATTAAACAAAACAGGGCTTTCTCTTTGTAATCTTTTTTATTTTTATTTACTGGTTAATCTCATTTACATTATTTAGCTAGTGCATCAATCCCAACCTATTTTTCATTGTATTTTAAGGAGGTAAATCTTTTATAGAGGGATTAATAAAATTATTGCTAATCCCCTCCCCAAATCAATCAACACGGTTCATGCTATTAATTTAAATTTAAATTTTTTATTATTTTTATTTTAGAATAATTTACTATTCTCTTGTTCTAACTGGATCTTAATGATTTTTGTGCGAGGTATTTGAGTTTCATCGTGTTGCGTGGCCGATTGTGTCAACGTGAAGAGGTTGTTCCCAAAACTCCCGCGAGGTGATCAAACGGTTTCTTGCTTTATTTTAAGAGCAAGGGGCGATCACAACTTTATTGGACGTGTCAGCCCAGATGAGGACGAACCAAAGGCTTGTTGTATCAATTAGTTCCCCAGAACCGCTCGACGTTATTGAAGCCGGATTTTCAAACCAACAGAGGGTCCATTAACCTTTTCGTAGATGGGAGAAAGGCACCAACTGATGGTGCCCCACGTACAACCATTCCTTAACTGGGTAACATAAAACTTTAAAAATGAACGTCTTTCATCTATATAAACTCATGCTTGGCTCACTTCAAGAAAACATATTGTAAACCAAGTCTTTTGATGAAACTTCTAGCTCTGTAGAAGTCAAAATTACTTCAAATGCAGCATAACTCAACCTACATTACTCATCTTACAATTTTTTCAGACTGTCCTTATACCTCGTGATAAGGAAGTTTTTTCGCTCCATCAACATCCCGCAATTTTCTTAAGAAAACTGGTCAACAATTTCCAAGAGTAACATTGTTTATGTGACAACTTCTTAAACAAATGAACACACTCATCGAAACATGACATGACTCCATACTCGTCAGCCTGTATGATGAGATCCATAATTCCAATGAAACTCATCTTTGTACTTGGGGTTACTTTTCCTTTATATGTAAATTTTATCATTTCTACGAAGGAAGAGTATTTAGACTCATGTATCTTCAAAATGCATTTTTTCTTTAGGTCAGTCTCTTGCATGCCATTTGTGAAAAACTTTAAAAAATATGAACTTTTCCAAGCCAAGAGAAGCGATCTCACCAGGATTTCATACCCTTCAAAGATACGTCAGCCACCTACCTTTGAAGGATATAAAATCCCGGTAAGCTCGCTTTTCTTGGCTTGGAAGATTTCGTATTTTTTAAAGTTTTTTCATAAATGACATGCAAGAGACTAACCAAGAGAAAAATTGATTCTGAAGATGCATGAGTCTGGATACTCTTCTTTCGTATAAATGCTAAAATTTATGTATGAAGGAAAATTGACCCTAGGTAGAAAGATGAGATTGGACTTATGGATCTCATCATACAGCTTGACAAGTATGAAATCATATCGTGTTTTATGTTTTGATGAGTGTTTTCATTTATTTATGAAGTTGCCAATAACGCCGGATATTGCAACGTTACTCTTGGAAATTGCTGACCAGTTTTCATAAGAGACAATTTGCGGGATATTGTTGATGAAGCGAAAAACTTCCTTATCACGAGGTATAATAACTGGAAACATAGGAAGATAAGTTATGTAAGCTGAGTAATGTTGTATTTGAAGCAATTTTGACTTGTGAAGACCTACATGTTTCATCAAAAACTTGGTTTACAATATTGTCTTGAAGTGGGTCAAGTGTGAGTTCCCGGAATTGGTTGAAAGACGATCATTTTTAGGGTCATATGTTTCTCGGTTAGCGCACTTTCAATTCCAGTACCTATCAAATGAAATGTTGAGGGAGGTACTCAAGAGTGTGTTGGAAAAATCTTTTGTCGAAATCAGATTAAACAATAAACAGATGACCAAACAGCAGATCAAAACAGAAAGGGTTCAGAGATGGCCTGGATGGAGGCACGTAGAACGCTGTCTTAAGAACAGAATCGCCCCCTCAATCGCACAGGGTACTCGACGATCTGCTCCCCGGATACAACCACCCAGCCTCGCTGATCTTCTCCTCTTTGCAGTCCTCCCATAGCCTGTTTATATAGGCGTGGGAGGAAGAGAGAGCCGTTTGAGACAAAACTCGAACGGACGAACGTTCGCCCTCAATCACGCGGCGCCTTAATCAAGGCGGTTACGAATCGCGTCGCCCTAATCACGGCGGTTACAGATCGCGCCGCGGCGACTGCTACGACTGAGACGAAAAACGAAAATTCTCTATCTCTGTTATCTCTTCCAGACGACCCAGACCCGAACCCGACCCAGACCCAGACCCAGACCCAAGCCCAAGCCCAAAGACCGAAGACCGAAGACCGAAGGCCAAAGGCCAAAGGCCAAAGACCAAAGACAAATACAAATACAAAATGCAAATGCAATCCACAAGCCCTTGCCCTCCCTTGGGACCCTACCCAAGTACCAACCCTCTTCCTTATAAGGAGGAAAGGAAAGAAAAAATAACCAATATGGGACTATGTTTTGAAGTCCCAAATCACTAAAACAAATAGAGGGAACACATATTTTTTTCCCTCCAAAACATTTTAAAACATTTGAAACTTATTTGAATTCTTTTGAATCAAAAAATGGGGGGAAACCCAAACTTTATATAAAAGTTTCTAACAATCCCCCTCAAGTTTCAAAGTTTTAAAGAAAATAAAATATGGCAATGTTTTACTATGCATTCGGTAGAGGTAGCTTAGGGCTTTGAACCTCCACTTAGCATTGACTGATTTCCATCTGAAGGGACGTAGTGAACTAGGTCTTGAACTAGACCCTTTTGATCAGATTTCGATTAGTCACACAGCATAGCTCGAGTACTAGACCAGGTTTCAAGTCGGTGTGCGCATTACGGCCATTACGCGTATCTGGTTTCGAGAGTGCTCTAGAGATCAGCCCGTGTTCTCATAGATCGCGGCCCCACGATCACACTCTTATAGTAGAATTCTCCAAGGGTATACTGCGTGGTCCTATACCCTGTCTTAAAGACCTTGAATTCATTCAGAGTTTTTTAGCTCTTCCTAAACCATCACAGTTAAAGCACTAGCACCATAGGGATGGTTTTAGATTTTAGTGCTTTTACATAGTCACTCAACAGCTTGTTTGTCCCTTTGAACCTATCTCATGGGATCTCCAATTGATAAGGTAGGGTATCTACTGTGGTGCTACTCTAAGGGCTTTAGCCCCATCCCTCTCGATGCTGATAAGACTAGCCTCCTCGCTAATCCTTTAGTAAGGGGATCTGCAATGTTACTTACTGATCTAACAAATTCAAGTGAGATCACTCCATGTAAGACATAGTCCCTTACATTCTGATACCTAAGCCTCATGAATCTCTTTCCGGGTTTGTCCTTAGACTGTTTGGCTTTATCTATGGTTGCCTTATTATCGCAATGAATAGATATAGGTGGAAGAGGTCTTCTAACAATAGGTATATCTAAAAGCAGGTTTCTAAGCCATTCAGCTTGCTCACCAGCAAGATCTAAGGCAATGAACTCAGCTTCCATGGTGGACTTTGCTCTAACAGTTTGTTTAGCAGACTTCCATGACACAGCAGCACCTCCTAGAATAAAAACATATCCACTGGTGGACTTGGTCTGATCAGAATCAGAGATCCAGTTCGCATCAGTGTATCCTTCTAAAACAGATGGATAACCAGAATAGTGCAAACTATATCTAATTGTGCCTTTAAGATATCTAAAGACCCTACATAAGGCTTTCCAGTGGTCTGCATTAGGATTACTAGTGTATCTACTCAGTCTTCCTACAGCATAAGAGATGTCAGGCCTAGAACAGTTAGCTAAATACATTAAGCTACCAATGATTTGTGCATATCTAGGTTGTTGGACAGGATCCCCTACATTTACCTTTAAATGAAAATTGGGATCATATGGTGTAGAAACAGGATTACAATCATAATATTCAAATTTTCTCAAAATTTTTTCAACATAATGAGACTGAGAAATAGAAATGCCATCATGCAATCTAGTTAATTCTATGCCCAGAATTATATTTGCAGGACCAAGATCTTTCATGTCAAATTTACTAGATAAGAAATTCTTAGTCTCGTTAATGATTAACATGTTCGTACCAAATATCAGAATATCATCTACATATAAACATAGAATTACACATGCATCATTTTTCATTCTACTATAAATGCAGCTATCAGATTCATTACTCACAAAACCAGCAGATAAAACAATTTTATGAAATTTTTCATTCCATTGTTTAGGTGCCTGTTTAAGTCCATATAAAGACTTAACCAGTTTGCACACCAATTTCTCTTGTCCTGGAACCACAAAGCCTTCAGGCTGATCCATATATATCTCCTCATCAAGATCACCATTCAAGAAGGCAGTCTTAACATCCATTTGATGGACCTCGAGCTTATATATGGCAGCTAAGGCAATTAGGACTCTAATGGAAGAAATTTTCGAAACAGGTGAGTAAGTGTCAAAGAAATCTACACCTTCTTTTTGACTAAAACCTTTTGCAACTAATCTAGCTTTAAATTTATCTATAGATCCATCAGGTTTTAATTTCTTTCTAAATACCCATTTACAACCAATAGATTTACAACCAGAAGGTAAATTACATAAAATCCAAGTGTTGTTGTTCATTATGCTTTCAATTTCGTTGTTTATGGCTTCCTTCCAGAAACCAACATCAACGGAATTCATAGCTTCTTGATAAGTCTTGGGATCATCTTCCACGAGATAGATATAAAAATCAGAACCAAAATTCTTCTCAGTTCTAATTCTTTTACCTCTCCCAAGATTATCATCAAATTCAGGTTCATCATAAATAGGGTATTCAGAAGTAGATGCAGATGTAGATGCAACATGAGAAGAGTTATCACCAACAGGTCTAATAATTTTTTCTTTCATAGGAAAAATAGACTCATAATAAATAGCATCTTCAGGTCTAGTTTCAAAAATATTATTAACTCGAAAATCAGGAATTTCAGATTTAATAATAAGAAATTTATTTGCATGACTATGTTCTACATATCCCAAAAATATGCAATCTACTGTTTTAGGCCCAAGTTTTCTTTTCCTGATTTCAGGAATTTTAACTTTGGCCAAACAGCCCCAAACTTTCAAATATTGCATGCAAGGTTTCCTACTATACCATAATTCATGTGGAGTTTTATCAGTATGCTTAAAAGGAATTTTATTCAAAATAAAATTTGCAGTATATAAAGCATCACCCCAAAATTTATTATTTACACCAGATTGAGCAAATAAAGAATTAACCATATCAATTAAAGTCCTATTTTTTCTTTCAGCAATTCCATTGGATTGTGGAGCATAGGGAGCAGTCATTTCATGAATAATACCATTTTGTTCACAAAATAAATTTAATTCATTAGAAGTGTACTCACCACCTCTATCAGACCTTACCCTTTTAATAGACTTTTCTAATTGATTTTCAACCTGATTTTTATAGATCTTGAATTTGTCAAACTGTTCATCTTTAGATTTAAGCAAATAAACATAGCAATATCTAGAATGATCATCAATAAATGTCACAAAATATCTCATGTTATCTCTAGTCAATATTCCATTCAAATCACATACATCAGTGTGTATTAATTCAAGAATACTAGAATTTCTGTTAACAGTTCTAAAAGGTTTCTTAGGCAGTTTAGATTGCACACAAATGTCACACCTCTTAGAGTTATCAAATTGACTTTAGGAATTAATTCCATGCTCATCAATTTTCTCATAGAGTTATGATTAACATGACCTAGCCTAGCATGCCAAACATCACATGATTCGGTCATAAAAACAACAGGAGTATTATTATCATTTTTGCAATCAAAAGAGTCAACAGTACATAATTTAAATAAACCATCACACAAATATCCTTTCCCAATGAAGGATCCAAATCTAGTTATTACAACCTTATTTGATTCAAAAACTAACTTGTAACCCGCTTGGATTAACAAGGATCCACTAACTAAATTTCTCCTGATGTTTGGTACGTGCTGCACTTCTCGAAGAGTTAGGACCTTCCCAGAAGTGAACTTCAGGTCAACTCGTCCAGATCCCTTGATGTCTGCAGCGCCGGAATCACCCATCATCACCCTTCTTCCATCGGAATGCTGATATTCAGAAAAGGAAGAAGGAGAGAAGCAAACATGAGTGTTGGCCCCAGTATCAATCCACCAATCAGTGGAAATGCTCACAGCATTTATTTCAGGAGAAATAGTTACATACCTATCAGTGAAATCAACGGGTTTTCCTTCTAAGGTCACCATGTGGACTTGGGGAGGAGGATCAGTGTAGGAAGAGTTTCCAGGTTTTGGGTCTTTGCGGTGACGACAGTCCTTTGCAAAGTGCCCGGGCTTCCCACAGACATAACAATGGTAGGTCTTTTTGGTGGAGTTTGGTTTAGACTTGGGGTCACTTTTGGCATTTGGGTTCTTGAAGAGACTCTTTTTGGGTTTGAAATTCTTTCCTTTCGGTTTGAATTTCTTTCCCTCTACTAGGTTGGACTCAGAATGACTGACTTTTTTGTCTTTGACCCTGTGTATGTCTTCAGTTTTCAAAGATTTGATCAAATCAGACATAGACATTTGGCCTTGACGGTGCCTAAGGGTTTTTGCAAAGTTGTCCCAAGAAAGGGGCAGTTTTTCAACAAGTGCAGCAACTTGGATATTCTCTTCCAAGTTGAAACCCTTGGCTTTGGCATTCTGAATCAGTTTGGTGTACTCTAGGATCTGGGTAGTAACAGTTTTGTTTTCTACCATCCTATACTCTAGCCAATCTACGAAATGGTACCTTTCTAAACCTGCATCCTCTAAACCGTATTTGTCCTCTAAGGCATTCCAAAGTTCTAAGGATGTTTTGGTGGAGCAGTATGCATCATATAGATCTGGAGAAAGGGTAGATAGGATCCGACCGTGACATAAATAGTCAAGATCCTGAGGACTCACAGAAGGGGCATCAGGGGTTTTGCTTGTAGACTGGTCTGTGACTTTGGTGGTGGAATCAGAACCATTTCCGGAGTCAACAGAGGGAACAGAGATGGCAGAAATAAGGCCCAGTGTGGTCAGCCAATATTTCACCTGCTGCTGCCATCTCTTGAAGTTCTCTCCATTGAACTTGGTATCGGGTTTGGCAGACTCTCTATCATCATTAAAGGCCATGGTGGTGTGTGAAGGGAATAAAACAAGTTTAATCTGAAAACAAAAGGATTCTGTTCTTAAATTGTTGGAAAAATCTTTTGTCGAAATCAGATTAAACAATAAACAGATGACCAAACAGCAGATCAAAACAGAAAGGGTTCAGAGATGGCCTGGATGGAGGCACGTAGAACGCTGTCTTAAGAACAGAATCGCCCCCTCAATCGCACAGGGTACTCGACGATCTGCTCCCCGGATACAACCACCCAGCCTCGCTGATCTTCTCCTCTTTGCAGTCCTCCCATAGCCTGTTTATATAGGCGTGGGAGGAAGAGAGAGCCGTTTGAGACAAAACTCGAACGGACGAACGTTCGCCCTCAATCACGCGGCGCCTTAATCAAGGCGGTTACGAATCGCGTCGCCCTAATCACGGCGGTTACAGATCGCGCCGCGGCGACTGCTACGACTGAGACGAAAAACGAAAATTCTCTATCTCTGTTATCTCTTCCAGACGACCCAGACCCGAACCCGGACCCAGACCCAGACCCAGACCCAGCCCCAAGCCCAAAGACCGAAGACCGAAGACCGAAGGCCAAAGACCAAAGGCCAAAGACCAAAGACCAAATACAAAATGCAAATGCAATCCACAAGCCCTTGCCCTCCCTTGGGACCCTACCCAAGTACCAACCCTCTTCCTTATAAGGAGGAAAGGAAAGAAAAAATAACCAATATGGGACTATGTTTTGAAGTCCCAAATCACTAAAACAAATAGAGGGAACACATTTTTTTTTTTCCTCCAAAACATTTTAAAACATTTGAAACTTATTTGAATTCTTTTGAATCAAAAAATGGGGGGAAACCCAAACTTTATATAAAAGTTTCTAACAGAGTGATGATATGGATTGTGAATTTGGGAAAGACTTGATTAATGAGGCTTTGTTTTTCATAACTGATCTTGAAAAACATGGCTGCTTGGGGAAGATAATAGATTAGTTAGGAGGCATTACACATCATGCATATATTACTTTGACCTGTCTCTGCAGTAGTGTGAAAAACTTGAAGTGGGGGACCATTACAAATATGTGATTTTCTATCTAGCGAAGAACCCATTTAAGCTCCATTCTTTTCACTCTTCTCCTTCCTATATATTAGATCCTTTTGGTCCGATGGGATATGTAACTGCTTCATCTAAACGTTCCTTTGACCCTATAACGTTTCGGTATTTTTCAGCATTATATATTTGTTTTAAATATATAATGAAAATTTTAATTTTAATTTAATTATTTCATTTTTTCAGATTTGACGGTGGGTCTAAATGGGTCAAATTTGATTTATAATTATGATAATTATAAATTGATGTTAAAATAATTATTTTATATTTTTTTTATAGATATTTATAGTGTCAAGATACTTTGGTTGAAATTTGGTGAGATTCGGAGTTCGAAAAATTAGGTTTTTAAGATTTTGTATCAAGTTATTGGGCCCAGGGATCTAGTTGCAAAATCCAGAATACCTTTTAATAGACTTTAGGGACCTTTCTGTAAATCAAACAGGGACCTATTTGTAAACCTAGATTACTCAAGGGGTCGTTTTGTAATTTTGGTAAAAGGGTTAGAGTTTTCATCCAAATCTCATAAGGTACGAAGGGTGGTGATGACCTAACCTAGATAAAGATGGTGGATGGTGTGATCGGATGCAAGGTGAAATATCATTCCCTGTTGATTTTGTTGTTTAGGTTTTAATTTATTTTTGATTAGGAGATAATTGTGTCAATCAATTGTTTAGGAAAGAAGATTGATGGATTAGAGTTATGGTTGATTGATTTTAATTGGATGATTATTTGATTTGATTTCAATGGATCTCAAAGAAATTGTTAAGATGAAACTAGAATTATTGGTTTTGGGGATTTAAATGTTATTTTCGGGTTGATTATATGTATGGACGTTAAATCATGTTTTTTATGATGATAGAGTCGTTTCTGAGAAAATTGTATTTCACAAACAAAAATAAGTTTGGAAAAGATCTTTCCAACGAATCATGAATCGTCCAATTCGGAGTTACGGGTAGAAAGTTATGAGTTTTGAAATAATTATATGTTGTTTTTTAGAATTCAATATTTAGCTTCATGACCAAGTTTGATGAATTTTAGAGATTTAAAAAGATCCCAAATAGATGTTTAATGAGTATAATTTGCTTTGTGGGATTTGATGGTGACTCAAATTGATCTTAAATCAATTAAATTGATTTAGTGTGATCAACGAATATTAATAAGATATTACTGTTGTTGGGATATAAATTGATTGGATTTAGTTATTTCGATCATTGGAATTATAGTTGAACCTTATTGGATTTGTCTAAATATTTATTCGAGGATTGACCGATTATATGAGTCTTATGGAATAAATGATATTGATTATTGAGGGTATATGAATATTTTAATATTTATTCGGAGTTGAGATTTTTCGTTAGGTCTTTAAGATGAGTTGCGGATTGTAGGTCTATTAGGTTTGGGCTTTCGAGATGATTGAGCTTAGTGTTGCTGTAAGTTGGTTGTTAGGGGTTTGAGTCATAATTGAATTGTTTCTGATTTATTATTTCATAATTGTTATGCTAGGTTATCAACGTGCGAGTGTGTATCGTTCATGCGCATGCATCAGTTTGTATTGCATGGACAGATGGTGAGTAGGCTTATTGATTTATTTCATGTGAGATTTTGCTCTATATTGTTGAATTTTACATGCTAATCATATTCGTGTGATATTATGTGTATGATTGGATATTTTTCTTATTTGATCAAATTGCATTTTATTATTGAATAAAATTGCAAGATTTCATTTATTTATGATGACAATTAATATAGCATGAATTATGCTATTCATGTTTGAAGAATTAATAAAATGCATATATTGATGCTTATATTTTTTTAGATAATTATTTGAATTAAGGATTTTGGTACTTTTGAGATTTTTGGAAAATTTAGGACTAATGGAGACAACCTAGTCCTAGGAGATTTTATCAAGATGCATATCATGACATATTTTTTGAAATAAATCCTCCCGTAGTATTTCGCCTTTGGGGAGGAAGGTCTAGGACTCGAAAAGTCCCAAGATCGGTGAGGGGTGTGGTAAAGCATTCCTTACAGTGACAGATTTTTTTGTTTGGAGTCTGCAACAACCGGGACATTCTGTGCTGGTGTGCTCGTAGTGATGCCAGCGGCGACCCATCAGCGTCTTCTAGATCTGACGTCTCCTGGAGGGAGTTTTTGAGCGATTTAGTCGCTCGGGGCTTGACACACCTGTTTTGGGGAACAGTTCTTCCGATTGAGAACCCTACCCGGTCATATCATTTAAGCTGCGTGATTTTTATGACGTGGACCAAGGATTGGGCCACGTGCTTGCATTAAAATTATATTTTATTAAGCTCATGAATTTAATTTGATTTTTTTTAAAGAAAATTCTTATTTTTTTATATATAACTATGTATATATATAATGATATTTTTTCAACTCTCATGATTTCTGTGATGTGGGTCAAGGATTGGGCCACGTACGCATTAAAAATTGTTTTTAAATAAGTTCATGATTTTAAATTGATTTAATAAAATAAAATATTTATTAAATAAAATTCTAATTTTTATAAAACTTTATTTTTATATATACTGTCACGTGAGGTAATTTGACAGTGACGAAATTTTTTGTTGTTACACTGATTGGATTGTTTTGATTTTGAAATTACATTTTGGATACGGTGGGATCTCAGACATTTTTTTTGTTTTAATGTTTTGAGCCTGACACTTGTTAGATTATGCATATGTTGCTGTCTATAATGAAGTTTATAATCCAAACAATGCATCACTCTGCCTGTTTCGATTGTGTTGAACAGTCATCAAATATTTGAGGCTCAGTGTATATGTCAGTTTTAGATTATTATTTTGACTTCATATCAATATAGTTTATCATTGAGTACCAAGTTACATATACAAAAGATTGGCAAAAATGAACTCAATGAACTTTTAAATGTTGACCAAAAAAAATCCCCACCCAGAACCTCCTTGTGGGTGATTCATTCGGAGGTTTTCAAACATAATTTTTTTTTATGCATATAAAGGTCTTATTACTACTTGATGAATCATTTATTTGCAACCCAAATAAACCATGGGGTTTTTATTTTTAAGTCTCTGTAAATATATTTATTTAGAGATCGATTCATCCATTCTTCATATTTCTTTTCAAGTCTTTATATTCATCTCTATACTATTCTTCCCCGCACCGATGTGCGCGTAAACAAAAAATATTTTAAAAAGATAACCAATATCCTAAACTCTCATCTGGATACAGAATATGACTTATCCTTGAGTATATAGTTATTCCGACATAAGTGAGTATAAATAGGGATAAAGTGATTTTGTGTTTTGAATTATTCTCATTGGTAAACGTAAGAATAATTTTTTTTGTTATTTGGGTAAAATGTGAATAAAGTATGAATAAAAATATAGTTCATTTAACATGTGATTTATTAGAGGTGACGATAATTGATTTAATAGTGGGTCCATATTAAATAAAAAAATATTTTAAAAAGACAACCAATAGCCTAAAAAAATTTCAATGCATTTATATATGATGTAATATACCATGTTATATATACATAAATGATATAATAATTCTTTTTAATAATGATTCAAGAAAAAAATTTAAAATTTAAATGAAATATAAAAGAGATATGTTACAATTTTTTTTTGGCATATATACCCCTCCACCAAATTTATATTGTAAAAACCTACCATTGAAAACTTTAAAACCAATAATATCGATCAAATGAATAAAAGAAAATGTTTATGTATAGTGTAATCATTTAGAATCAAGGCTACATTTTTACTCTTTAATATATAATTAAATAAGGGTAAAATTAAAAAATGAAAATTGGAAAAGATAGATTTGATGAATATCTCATCTTATCCACTAAAATATTAAAATATGTATTTATCATTTTTAACTTATATAAAATCAAATATTTTATCCAATATCTTATCTTATCTTATCTTATCCAAAACCCTCTATCTTACTCAAAACCTTAGCTTTTCTACTCTATATAAACATCCCTCTCTTCCCTCAATCAATCCCAGGGTTTCATGTTTTCTTGGCTTAGAGTTTCCATATTCTCTTATCTTTTTTAGTTAGTTTTTGTGAAGGAACACAGTTTAGTCTTGTAAAATGTGGTTTTTAAAAGTTAATATACTAATTAAAAAAATAACTCAAAATTTTTCATTTATGTGCAACGCATATGTGCATTAAGTAGTTTTTAATAAAAGCTTGTAAGTGGGTTCGGGACGAGCCCATGGACCCGGATCGAGCGGCGCGGAGAGACTGGAGGGAGAGATCTGGGGACCGTTGTCGTGGTGGTTGTTGTCACCTTTTATTGTTGGTGGTGTCATGGTGGTTGGGGTAGTGGAGGTGGCGGAGGTGGAGCTAGAGCTGGTGGCGGTGCCGATGCCATCTGCTTGAACTCATCCTGGGTGCGGGGAGGAGGTGGAGACGAGGTCTTGGTCGTAATCGGCGGTAAGAGCATATTGGGGTGGAAGAAGTTGGGGATGCGATTGGATTGGGGTTAGTATTTCGTTTATAGGGATGCGATTGGGAGTGGAATCAAGATTCAGACTATGGAACATCATTTCATTTGAAGGAGATGATGGGCTGGATCAATTTTAATGGCATTTTAAATTCACCCCACCCCTCTGCAGCTGTTCCATCCTTCTAATAAAATTATTATCATATTTTCACATTTTAGATAATTGTTGTGTGAGGTAGTTCTCTAAAAAAAACATGAATGTATTAAGAGTTATTACTGTATTAGTTAATACTCACAACATATCCAATGTTAATTCATTGAAATTTTTTTTAGATATTTAAAAAATTAATTAAATGGTAAATTAGTAATTGTAAAATAGTAATAATAATTACATATCCCATTGTCAATCTAGCCCTTAGGGTTTGAGCGTTGTTATCAATCTAATTTGTATCATGTTCAGCAGCTTCATACACTATGAATATATTACGCAATACGGTTCTATCATAATGTATCATGTCAATAATAAAAAAAAATTAATTTTTTTATATATATATAAACACACACACACATACATACATATGAGTTATAATGTGCGGCAAATGCAACCCGTGTGGATGGCGTATGGACTGTCCGATCGCGTAAATCTTATGATCGAACAGTCCCTTTTTCGAGAAACTTATCGATAAGAGTTCTGTGAAAATATAATTGTCTGATCGTAAAATTTACACAATCGAACAGTGCAAACGCAATGTCGCATGGTGCTTCCCTATCCGAACGGTGCACCTAAATCCACACATAATCACTTGGTGCTTCCCAATCCGAACGGTGCACCTAAATCCACACATAATCACTCATCTCTCTCTACACACACACTATTATGCCTCTATATATAAGTAAATTAAAAAAACATAGTATGGACCTCAAATGGTGATGCACAAACAACTTGACATATCATTTTCCTTAGGGTTTGAGTGTTTATTGTCTATTTTTTCAAACATATAATAATAATAATAATAAGTGTTCAATGTCTTATGGATAGTAGTCCATTGGGTATGGGTTTATATACATGGGTAATGGGCTTAATGGGTTGGTCTATTAGACATGATCTCTGGGTTGCTGCGAAATGGGTGAAGCAGAAAAATAATACCATCAATATGGGTACCATTCACCTATTTATTATTCCGGGTTGCACTGGGGGATCTGGAAAGCGAGAAACACAACAGTCCTTGATGGAACACGATTATTTTGAAAATCTTTGAGAGACAACCTGTCAATCTATCATAGATTGGGGGTCGTGTCTTTGGAGGGGGGGGGGGGGGGGGGCATGTCACGCGTGCATGACGACTAGTTATGCATTGGAGTCTAACGTGGGTGTCTCCATTGTGGGTGATGGTATGACATAAAACTTTTCTACGATCTCTCATGTGCCGATGACCCCTAGAGTGAGTGTGCTGTTTATCCTTTTACATTTTCTATTTTTAGTCTTTGTTTTCTTCTTATCACCCATTGAACGATGTCTATTTTAAACTATTTCGAAATGTATATGCCCAAATTTATGTTTAAAAAATGAAGGATAGCATTTGGTTTTGTTGCCTCAATTTATTCCAAATAAACCTTCACTTAATTAAGTCATAATGCTCCAAATTAATCATAAGGATATATATTAGCAATAACATCTCTCCAGCATTTAGCCATTCATGTGCAATCATTCTTGCCTTCACTCTAGTTTTTTATCTCTTTTTATGGGCCTCCTCCTGGTTGACTTTATTGAATGTCTAGTTGTTTCATGTAACGCATTTTAGTGTTATATTATATGTGTTATATCATTCCATATATCATGTATTACACATGTGATCTCTATGTACTTGTATATATATAAAGGACTTAAATCCTAAGTGCAATACAAGGATTTCCATTATTTTATTCTCTCATTCTAACATAGTATCAGAGCCACTACCTCAAAAACCCTAATTTTTTTTTTGAAATCATTCATCGCCGCCGTCGTCGTCGTCGTGCCCTGTCGCGCTCGAGCGCCCTGCATCGCCCTGCCCGCACCGATCCGCGCGGATTTCTCGGGATCCTGTCCCGGATCTTGTCGTGGACAGGATCCCGTAATTCCCGGGATCTCACTCGGGTTCGCCGGACAGCACCCGGCCATCACCCGGACCTGCCTTGCCATCACTCAGATCCGCCCACCCAGGACTCGGATACTCCCGCCTAGGACCCGGATCCGACCCGGCTAGCACCCAGATTCGCTCGGACTCGACCCGGATCCGACCCGGCCAGCACCCAGATCCGCTCGGACTCGACCCGGATCCGTGAACCCAACCCGAGTCCGCCATCCGCACTCATATCATTTCTGGCCGCCCTCCGGCTCCTCCGACAACCCTTTGCTGCCGCCACCGGCCGATCTCCGCTCACTCTCATCGGGATCTCAAAACACTAAATCGTCTCTAACTTCCTATCTAGAAGTTCGATTAAGGTGTTCCAGGAGTCCTTTTTGATCAATTTTTCATCCCCGATATCATCATCTAGTCTTTAGCCTAAAAAACAAAAACTATGGTGTCTCCTCAGTCCTCTTCGTCGTTCATCTATGAGAGCATCTTGGGGGCTGCTCCTGCTATGGAGTATCATCGACCGCGTAAACGAAGACTTACTAAGAAGCGTCATAGACCAAGAGGACATGGACATTGTCTTCCTCCTATTGCCGCTATGACTGCTACTCCGCTTGGCTCCGTTCAGCCACAATTGGGTCAACTTGATCAGATCAGTCAATGCCTCGACCATCTGATTCTGCAGCAGTCTATTTTTTATTTTTATTTAGGGATCAATCCATCTATTCTTCTTTTTTTTTTTCAAGTCCTTATATTCAACCACTTATTTGGTTTTTATCGTCAAACGTTCGTCCATACACCATTAATTCGTGAAATGTGATTTATTTTAAAGTCTCTATAAACTATATTATTTAGTGATTAGTCCCTATCTTCTTCATATTTTACAAATACTGATCATTAAATAACATAGTTTACAGGGACTTAGCACTAAATAACATAGTTTACAGGAATTTAAAAATAAAATCTAATTTAACAAATTAACGGTGTATGGACAGACGTTTGACAGAGGAACTAAAACCAAATAGGCGGTTGAATATGGTGACTTAAAAAAAAAGAAAAATGTGAGAGATCGATTCCCAAATAGACATGTTTACAGAGACTTAAAACTAAAAATCTCATAAACCACATGCCTCAATTGTTTTTTAAGAATTTTAATTTGTATCATTAAAAACCAAATTTAATAATTTTTTCCAAAATTAAATGGTTTTAAGTTTCATTTCAAAAATCGAATTGCATTAAAAAAAAAAATTATATTAGGGAGATATAAGTTATTGGCGGTCCCCATTTGGGTCGAGAATTAAGTTATTTTGAAGTTTATGACTATTATAGTACAAATAAGCATAAATTAATTTTTTGTTTGGTTGTGTTTTAAATTATTCTCGTTGGGAAACCTAAAAATATATTTTTTGTTGTTTGAATATAATGTGAATAAGATGTTTATAAAGATTTATAAAATGTAAAACAATGATGACAGTTGATTGACAGTGGTCCCACATATTCTTAATTGAATAGTTTGGAATAACTTCATTTCAAGAGTCGACTGAAATCTATATATCATTTATTCCAGCCTTTTGGCCATTTCAACTAATTCTCACTTACTTTAAATACCTTTTAAAACGTGCAACTAAACACTGTCATAGTATTTAGGAAAATGTCAGACTCAATTATTTTTTTCAACAAAAACTCAAACTAGACAAGTTTAAACTTTAATTAACTAGGTATACCATAATTAACTAGGTAAATGTAAAAAAAAAATTAGCTAGGTATATATATTATCTAACGAGATATATATATTTTAGTGTATTTTAGACCGTAAAAATAAAAAACGAGTGTAACCGTGCCCTAATATTTGATGAGCTCTGCTACATAGGCCTCAATATATAAGCCCCACTCATAGGCCCCATGAGGTGTCAAATTTTTATTGGATGTCTAGTTATTCTTTATAAAAGGGCAAAAAATCAAAGTACAGAACTACCCCTATTTCTAACCGTTTTTTCTAATACATATCCACCACTTAAAAAAACTATTCCGGCCAACCTACTCATCATCGTCGAACTGCGTCACCATATTTGGATTCCTTTCGTCGCTCTCTATCATATGAGAGGTGGTTTGACTACCTTTTTGGTCCTCCTCCGGATTCTACATTTTTCAACCTTCATATCCATTTTTTTTATAAATGTAACCAACTTTTAATCAAACATTAAGATCATATAAAAAAGTTAGTTAAATTTCGTAATCTACAAATTAGTTTGGAATGTAATTATAATTAGAAAATTAATGCATATAAGTCCAATAAAATTATGAATATATAACTGATTTTAAATATTAACAATAACATTCGAGATTCAAACTTCAACATCAAAACACCAAATCACAAAACATGTGAAAAAATATCACATAAACTAATGCAATTGGTTTGTCAGTTACATTTGAAATGTATCTGAATTTAAAAAAAAACCGATGGAGATGGAAGTTGGAGGTGGTGGAGACTAGAGGAATGCTTGAAAGGTAGTCAAACCACCTCTCATATGATAGAGGACGACGAGAGGAATTTAGAGGTGGTGACGTTGTTCACCAGAGATAAACAAACATATCAGAATGATTTTTTAAAGTAGTAGATGACTAAAGAGGATATAAAAGGGTATTATGGGTAATGTCATCAATGCCACCTCATGAGGCTTTCATGGGGCCTATGTAATGGAGCCTGTGAATCATTTTCCATATTTAATATACCTGAGGAAACGCAGAGAGACGGCCACGGCGCATAAAAATAGCGAAAACCGCAGTCCAGACCTTCGTTACGTTCTGTTCATCCGACCTCCATCTTCATCTCGACTTGATCCAGACTGACCCCTCAGCGACGATGGGTTAGCGATTTCTTCCTTTTTTTCATTTAGGTTTCCTAAATGATTTTGTTGGATTCATATTGTATGTTTTATTTCGTAGTTCGATTTGAATTCGTCGTTTTATTGATTATTTTTCTTTACATTAATTTTTTTATATTTGAAAATGGGCTTTGGGAGTCCTTTTTTTTTTACTTAATGGGGTTACTACTGATTTTGTTGGATTTATTCATTGAAAAATGTTAGACTCAGTTATTTTTATCAATCAAAGATAAAACCACACGCGTTTTCATTTATAAAAAAATATTAAACATCATCTAATGAGGTATATACTTTAATGAAAAATATATATCAATCTATTTTGAGTTGAATAAACTCGTTTATCGTAAGTGTAAGATAAAATAAACGAGTACATGCATCATCTAACGAGGTATATGTTCCACTGTATTTCTAACAAGGTATATATGATTGTATTTTGGACTCGAAAAAAAAAGTGTACCAACGCCCTTTGTTCATTTGTTATTGTTCGAATTGCGTTGGAGATGTTAATAGTGGTGGAAACGATGGGTGTTTATTTTTATTGATCGATTTTAAGGCTTTAGTTTGGTTTTTGGGTAAAATGTATCTGTATCTCCTGAAGTTTATGAAACCTGCAAGAACATCTCTTATATTTTAGAAATATGCACAAACACCACTATAATTTCAAAATATGCACTTACGCCCCTCTATTGTATACTTCTCCTTAAAAAAATCGGTAACATGAAATGTCATTTTACTAATCAAAGTAGTATTTTATATTTATTATACATGCATTTGAAGTAATTACAAGCATTCTTACATCTTAAATTAACCATCTATATATCTTAATTAATATAATCATAGTACATTCCAAGCAATGATATTTTTCATGTTATTATTTTCCTCATGTGTTACCATGTGATTTATTTAGTATGGGGTGTAAGTGCATATTTTTAAAATAGAGGGGGTGTCTTTGCAGGTTTTGCGAACTTGAGGGGATCAAAATGCATTCACCGTTGTTTTCTTGATTTATTGATTTTGAGTCTTTGACACATGCGAATCCAATATGTTACAAGTCATTTTGTTGGATTTTTTTTTTATTAAATGGGAGGCAAGGGCCTTGATTTTATTAAAATACCAAAGCAAGTGCCCAAAACATATGGTATGGGAGGACTCTACCATGACCAAACCTTACAACCACCCTACTCTTCAAGTTTTAAATAAAGAACCCTGTCAGCCCCCGTGCATGCATGATCCTAATCTTTGATAAGGTCAATCACCATATCCCATATATTTTCCATATACACCCTAGTTCCAATATAATGTGTTGGTTTCGCGCATTCCATATGGCCCAAACCACCTCTGGAATGAATGATTGTGATTGTTGGATGATGTTATGACTTTGGAAATGATGGGTAGTTCTATTTTATTGATTTATCCATGTTGACACATCTCAATTCATTTAGGTTAGGTGGTACTGTTTGATTCTATGTTGTTTGATTTGTAGTTGGAAGTTTTGTTGGTAGACGTTTGAAGTTGGAATTGGATTATTGAATAGTCATCCCCCGAGAAATTCTTTAAGTTTGTGTCACAAGTTAAAGTGAGTGTTGGAGTATCTCATCTCTTCTTCCCATTGGAGTCTACATCAAATATAACTTTTGCATCCTAACAATATTTATGCTGAAACAAAGTACTGTAGCAAATATAATTATATCATATGATTGATTGATCATTGCAACAAGCTTCCCCTGAACCAGGCTTCCAACTATACACATGTAGATTAGAGAATGCAGGCTACTTGTAAAAACCACAGCCTTAATACTACCAATGTGGGTGGTGAATTGAAATACACCCAAAAACATATCAGGCATTATATCAGGTCTTAATTTCCATTACTCAAAAGTTATAATTGAGTAGTAATTCTTGTTGAAGTTCCCATTTCTCCCTAATTAGTGTAGATTAGGCTAGTATATACTAATCTAATAATACAAAAATATATGCATTAAGTTCATTTGAATATATACATCATTTTTTGTTGAAATATATACTTCAAGTATGTATATCTTACAAAAAATTTAAAACATGTTAGAGATTGCAAAAAAGATTGTATGAACGACTGTACTTGACATTTTTCAATTTATAACCATCTGTTCCAACTACAATTTATTGCCAACTTTTCTGAAAAAACAAACCATTCATCATCTGTTCCAACTATTCCCATATGCATGTTTTACTGACGGAGGGTCTCTGCAAGGCCATCCATGGCTTCTAACCGCCCCTCTTGATGCCATGAAAACACCACCAATTTTCCTTCCCTCCTACCCTTCAACAGGTTCTTCTCCAGTGCAAGACCACCCCTGAATTCCTGAAATACAGCAAATCAGATTGGTGCATTCCATCCTATTTGTACAGCCAATTCATGATAAGAAGGCTTATTGAATTTGTCTTGTGTCACAAATGTAAGTAGACTCTGTTGTTGAGGTAGTGGTGATTTTATGTATTCTAGTTGTTGGAATTGAATCTAGTGGTTTGTTTTATTTAATTATAGTGTTGAATGAAATGAAACTGATTATTGATTTGTTTTGTGATTCAGACACTGACAATGATGTTGAATTTCCTTATTTTGGGTTCGCTGATGAGCGTTTTGGTGATCATATTTTTCAAATTGAGTTTGTCGAATATGAAATTCATCCGTACACAGTGTGCAATGCTCAAGTCCGTGAACGATTCCAAAATCTGAGAAGTAATTTTGAAGGAGAAAATCAGTCTCTTCTTGTTGAAGGAAAACAAATCCCTGTGAACCCCCTTCTTTTAGCTTGGAGGAGTCCGTATTTTTACAAGGTCTTCACGGATGGAATGGATCTGGAAAAAGTACATGTTATAAAGATGAAAGTCCGAGTATTCATCCTTTATGGAAATGCTGAGGTTTCTATATGAAGGAAAAATAACCCCAGCTAGGGAGAGGAGTTTCATTGGGTTGTTAGATCTCATTATACAGGCCAATAAGTATGAAGTCGAGTTGTGTTTCAACGAGTGCGTTTGCTTGCTTAAAAATTTGTAAATGACGCCAGAAATTGCTACTCTATTGGTAGAAATTGCTGGTAATGAAGGAATTGTAAGGGGTGACTTGCGACATGTTGTTGATGAAGCGAAGGAATTTCTTATCACCAGGTATAAGGAGAGTCCAGGTAAAATCGAAGAAGAGTTGCATAGTTTGACATATGCTGCACTTGCGATCATTTTCAATTGTGATGAGCTACAGGTTCCGTCTGAGGACTTCGTACACAATATCATCTTGAAATGGGCTGAGAATGAATTTCCAAACACAGATGAAAGGCGCTCATTTCTAAGGTCTTGCATCACTCGATAAGGCGTTTCTCTCACGTGTCCAATGAAAGGATTGAAGGCACGAGTGATGATATAGACGGCGAATTTGGGAAAGACGACATCTGAGGAAGATAATAGATTTGGTAGGGGACATTACATATCTTTTGGATGTTTTGTGTGTTTGAAATCAATCAGTATATGGTGTGCATCCCTCTTAAAGACTGATATTGCCTTTTTCTTTTTAGACACTTATATACCTATGTGTTTTGGAGTGTTATATCAAATACTGTTAAAAGTGCAATTTTTTAAAGGTTCACTATTTGATGCAGATTATGTGTGGTGGTTAGACATGGTTTTAGCTATTTGATGCAGATTATGTAGTCACGTTAATGAATACTGTCTTGACTGCTCCTTTATCAAAATATAAAATGTTGACATATATGCTGTTCAAACAAGTTTGGCATTGAATTCACTGCCTCTACAATACTGGGGTCGAAGCAATTCAGAAAACAGTCTTATTTATTCGACAGTACAAGTGTTAAAATATTAGAGTCGAATTAATCCGAAAACTGTCCAATTAATCCGAACTTTCTGTTTGACTAACTTGTTGTTGAGACCATTGATGTCCATAACAAAAGAACACTCCCATGGAGCTGATGTCTACAGATACTGTTTATGTGTAATCACCCCACTCCAGAACCAATGTGTATCATGAGTCAATTTCATTGATATTCCATCTTGCTTGAGGATCAACATATCAGATGTGCTCAGATTTTCAATGCTTTCAATGATGAAACAGTTGGCATTGAAAAAAAAATGATAATGAGGTTAAACAAGTCCCTATTGTGTATCATGTAATTTGGTTTATTGGTGAAAATGGAACTACAATACATTGAATACCAAGTTCCATATACAAAAGATTGGCAAAGTTGTACTCATGAACACTTTTAAATCTGGACCCTAAACATCCCCACTCAAAACATTTATGAGCTGCAAATGGGGCTAAAAGAAACATAGTGTGATGTTTTTCATTTCTCCTTGCTTAAAAATGTGAACATTAACATGTGAGTCGCATAGGAAAGCAAAACAAGATGGATGGGATGGGAATTGGGTGGGATGGGATGGGAGAATATAATATGCCTTTAAAAAAATTCAGATCCCAAAATTTGATCAAGTTTTTAATAAGATATATATTTTGAATCAATGAAAATAAAAGAATGTCATCATATCAGGTGAGATTTGAAAGATTTAATTATCATTTTTTTATTAGCTTAGATAAAATTTAGATCAAGTTTTTAAATAATTACTTGGTCATTCAAAAAGAAAAGAGGGGAACGAGTGTCAGTTGGGTGAATGGAATAAATGATATACGTGAATATGCAATGCCATACGTATGCTTTCATTTAATAAATTATATATTTTTATAAAAAGTTGAGCATATGCTTTAATGATTAATGATATTATTTATAAAATTAATGATATTAAATTATATATTTTTATAAAAAGTTGAGCATTTGTTCTCAGTGTAAGTGGGCTAAAAAGGGATGAGGGTGATGTGGGATGGTAAGCAACAAATTTTATTGTATTATATGAATTCGAATAAGATAATTTTGGGTGATTAAAAATGGTCATAAATGCACTGATAAATTCAGTACAGTTGCAATAGAAGTAATTGAAAAAACAACATGATAATTGTATGCAAAAAATATACAGATGCAGCTTGTAAAAAGGATACCGTGCGACTCATGCGAATGATTTCCAGCGTGCGGGATTGATTTGTGGCCGTTCGATTGGTGTCCTAATGATCAAACGGTCATATTCGATTAAAAAAAATTGATGTTAACCCGGTCACCCAATCACATGAAAATGCCCTCCCCTCTTCACCCTCTCTCTCTCCTTTTCACTTTTTTATTTTTCCAGTTCTGGAGATGAAGCTCTCTCGACTAACTTCCCCTCGTCACTCTCGCGACCAACTCTCCCTTTCACGACTTCTCCCTCCCAATCCCCGCACCACCTCCCATGGCTCCTCCCTCCTTCTCCCTCATCTGGGTGACCCACCCACCCATTTGGCACCTCCAACCGCCCCGGCATCCAACGGTGACATCTTCCCCGACACCCCAGAGAACCCCTTGACCCCAGCGGCCGCTCGTTCTCAAAGATCCCCTCGAGCCCGGCTGTCCCCTCGTTCTCGGAGATTCCCTCTACCTTGTCCTCCAGCGACCCCCATCGAATATTCTGTCTTTCTCCTTTTAAAAAATAGAGGTGTGGATTTTGAGAACTCATTGTTTTTTTTTTTTTGAAGGTTTTTGAGAACTCATTGTTGACTTCCTTTTGTGGGTAGTTGCTATGTGTATTTGATTTTGTTAATTTTGTTTTCAACAATTTGAATCAATAGTTGCTTTGATATATCAAATCTAAAAATTTGTTATTCCATTGCCACCCGATTGTTTTGGTGATTATGTGAATTTCCCCTATGTTCAATTAGTTGATATGCATCCATTTGTTGTCATCTATTTGTTAAAATGTTTAGTGGAGTTGTTATATTTGTTAACATATTTGTTGTCTTTGTTGGGTTGTTATAATTACAAGATTGATGAGGATAAATAGAGGTCAAAATTATAATGAGAAGGTAATCAAATTAAAAGACATGCAACTAAATGAATTGACTATCAAAATTTTAAATCCTATACAACTATTGCCTTTCATATATGAGCTCAAATTTCCTATCATAGCTTAAGCCAAAAGAATGACTAATGAAGGCTGCGTATACTTTCAGGATACAATCAGATTAATGATTTTTATTATGATGTGTTGGAATATCTGGAAAGCAAGAAATTTAATGGCCTTTCATCAGGATGTTCCATGGGCTTAATTGATGCTTATCTTGCCTTAAAACCATGTCTGGGAGTGTTTCAGATATATGCATAACAGGATAGTCCCTATGCAAGAGGAGGTCATCATTCCTTCCAGGGGACTGCATGGTCAAAGAGTACAAGGACTATATGTAACAAAGACCTACTAAAAAAGTACCAACTCACGCTTTGCTGATTAACAATAACTCTGTTGATAAAAATAACTCTGTTGATAAATTTATTCGGCATGAAGAGGATTGATTAACTAAACAAAGAACTCATTTCTAATAAAATTCAACCATTCAGCAAATGAAAAGCATTAAAACTAATATGCAATTGTGTTTTCTACCCATAACAAGAAAATTTTGTATCCCAAATGTTACCAAATTCATATAAGATTCTCAAAATAAGGGGGACCAACAACATTCTTTGTCGGTTCAGATGCTGAAGCACTGGTTCATCTATTACAGGGTTCTAGTGTTGGGCCACTGCAATTATAGAAAATTTTTGAAGACATTATTAGGAGCTGCGATTATTTGCATGATCCAATCCGGTTTATTATAAGTTAATAGACAGGCTGTGGAGGCACATGATCAGAAACTAGCTAAAATGACTAGAAGAATTTGAATATTAGTGCGTATGTTTGTAAGCTTGTTGTATATCTTTTTGTTATACTTTTAATATAATACAACCAACATGCCACTTCACAAAAAAGAAGCCTCTTTCCATGGATGACAACCTCAACATAAGTCCCTAAACTAAAAAAGAAATATGCAGTTATATTTGAATAGAGATACTTTCAATTTGTTTATATTTGGTTGCTAACATTGTGTTAAGTCTCGTTTTATTTATGTATACTGAGTTGTTCATGTAGAAGCAAAGGAGAACTCACCAATGAATTTGGGACATAGTATTGGCACCATATTAGTTCTACAAATATTTTATTACATAATTTCTCACATTTGAAAATTTACTTATTGCAGTGTTGGCAATCTAGACCTGGAACATATCAAGTGCAGTCACCAACAACACTACGCATCAATTTAGATCTAAAACTCTGTAATATCAAACATTTGGGAAGGATGGGGGTTGAGGATGGATGTCGGGGCTGTTATCAAAATCAAACTTGATTACATGATTGAGAAAGATCAGTTTCTGATGTTAAAAAATATGTTCATAAATATGATCTGTTGCTGAAGAGAAGTATGATAGTCTATTGTATTATAAATGTTTTTTAATGTTTTGTATTCTAATGATAGTAAGAAGATGTACAATGAATTGCAAACAAAATATTGTGAACAGCTTAACGGCTTATTATTGATTATAGCAGGTAATATCTTAAACTGGTCAATTGTTATATGATGGTCTTCAAAATTCTCCAGGTCCATGATTTAACTAATAGTTACATATTATTTTTATTAAGAGTTGACTGGATATTTGATTATATTAAATACTTGTGAGATTAAATTACATACATACTATGGTAAACAAGAGTTGAGTGGATACTCCACATCCATGATGTAACTACTAGTTACTATGGTAAACATGAGTTGAGTGGATACTTGATTATATAAAATAATTATGAAATTAAATTACATATATACATGCTAGAATTTACTGGAATGTTGAAGCTACCAATCTTGTTGAATGTGTTTTCACATCTCACAATTATCTATATACAACTCATCAGTTACATATATAGGTGAAGTTACTTAACTACCTATGAAAATAACTTACATACATACACTAATTATTTGTATTTTAACAAATATTTCAGTTCGATTAACAAGTACTTCAGTTCGATTCGACCATAATTCAATTTGTGGCCTGAGTACTGAAGTTTAGTTCAACAATTATTTCAATTCGTTTCATATAAACATAAGTATACACTACAGACACATTCATATATCAACACAGTTTGATTTTCATTTAACAACTTTCAACACAGTACAAAAATTCAACATAGTCAAGTAATTGACAAATGATCACGAAATTCACCAAGCTTAAAATCATGTAAAATACATGATCAAGAAGAAATTCTTTCTCGTAATATATCTCTTGCAAGCTTTCGACACTCCGTATTGATTTTACAAGTATGCAACAAACTAATATCTTTGTCTTGACTTAAATAATCAATGAATTTCAAGACAAATACACCACGATCATGTGTGTTAAACTGTTTAGGTGCTGAAGACACGTGCTCCCATCCTATGGAATTCATATAAGATTCAGATAATGCAATTCATGTAAAACACAAAATTTTTATTGAAACTTACAATAGCTCCTATCTCAGTGGAAAATTTCTCTCCCATATCCATTGTAAGGGAATATGAACCTAATAATTGACTGTGTAATTCGATTCACATGCTGTGTAGTTCAATTAATGAGTTATGTAATTTGGTACTAATAAGATTGACAGAAGCCAATCTTGAATAGATTCAAAGCCTGCGCTTTTATATGACAAATTGAGAAGAGCAAATTGCCCCTTTAAATTAGTATATATAATATCATTGCAAGTAAATATTATTGGGTATTGATCTTTGTAATCTGATCTGTAGCCCCATACATTGTTGTGTTATCTAGTATATGTGGTTCTATCGTAATGTATATGATAATTTTTTTATTTGTTCACAAAAATATTTTATTTATCTAAATATATGCTTCATTTTATATATTAGTATGTACTTCATTTCATATCTTAGTATAATAATACCGTGTCTCAATATATATTTTATTTATATCATCATCCTCCAACACCCTTTCCAAAAGGGTGCGGCTAGAGCCACCCCACAACCTCTCCTACCCACCCCTTTTATTTATAAATAAAAATGTTTGGTTACATTTTTTGTCACCCCTAACCCACTCCGACTTTTGAAATGTTCACTATTCCGTTCGACATGCTCCGTGTCTTCCGTGTTTAATTTGGTTCGACGTGGTCCATGACTTTCTGGAATAAAAACATTTGAAGTATTATGTATCCGTTCGACATGCTCCATGTCTTTCGTGTGCAATTTGGTTCGACATGATCAATGGCTTTTCTGTAATAAATTTTTTATTATTTGGGTAAAATGTGAATAAAATATGGATAATAATTCATAAAAACAGCTAAAAAAAATAATAGTTAATTTGACATGTGATTTATAAGAGATGAAAACAGCTGATTTGACAATGGACCTATATATTCTTTGGGTGAAATAACATATAATAACTTTAATTTCAGGGGTAGGTTAGAATCCATATACCACTTTATACTAATTTATTATGACATACTTTATCCCTACCTATTTTATGTTTTCAAACACCCTTTATCCCTTATTCCCTTTTATACCAGGTTACCCGGGGCTTATTCATGTTTCAAACATACGGGGGCTTGAAGTGTTCTGTATCCCGTTCGACATGCTATATGTCTTCCGTGTTTGATTTGTTTCGACATGGTCCATAACTTTCTGAAATAAAAAAACATTTGAAGTGTTATGTATCCCGTTCGACATGCTCCATGGCTTTTTAGAATAGTGGATGGGGTGAGGTGGAAATGATTTGGGTTGAATATTTATATAAGGGTGGGCTTACGAAGTGAGGATATATGGCTGGGTGGGGAAGAAAAGGGGTGGGTAGGAGAGGTTGTGAGGTGGCTCTAGCCGCACCCTTTCCAAAAAAATAGAATCTAATTATTTAAAAAATAATATTATTTTAAAATCAAATTTGAATTTAATTTGAGTGATAGCATCCGTTTGTTGCTCAACACGGGGGCGGGGGGCGAATCTATGTTTTGAGGCATCAGAGAACGCGAGGAAATGCATATACGACAAGGTAAATTTGGGTGCTTGATGTGAGAGACGAAAATATGTTTGTTTGTGCGATTGTGTCCACTGACACCCACCACCGCGAACGCTCCGCCAAATGGAGCCTAAGGTGGCGTTCAGGATTGCAAAATTGATTATTTATAAATATTGGATTTAAAATTGATTTTGCAACAAACTGTTTCTTTCAATTTTTTTCAATCATAGTTTTGAACACTATTTATCTAAAATTTGATCGCAAAAAACTGCTATTGTAAGACTGGTTAACCAACTTTTTACAAACCGCAAAATCTGAAACAAAAATGCTCCTGAAATCAAATTCAAACTTGATTCAAACCCGGGTTGACCAACCCGTCCGAGTTGCATTGTCCATCGGTCTCTCTCGCTCTTCCTCTCCAAACTCTGTATCCGATTCTTCTCTTCCGTTTCGAATTCCATTTTTTTAGGGTATCTTCTGATCCCGTGCAGGTTCGGCGACGGAGCTCTGCGGATCCTCGAACCCGTCCTCGCTGTCGAGGGGCGTGCGGCCTATGTTAGTGACCCGGTCGGCGCATCAGGCGTTCATGAGGTCCGAGTCCGTCTCGGTCAATGAGGAGGTCTCTGGGAGGTAGGTGGAGCGGAGGCTCCTCGTTGTGGACTTCTTCGTTCGTTCGCTCGCTCTGCTTAGCGATGTCAAGGTAACTGTTTCGGTTTCGAATCGCATGACTTCGATTTTTATGGAGAGAATTAGATTCGAATATTTTTTTGTTTCGATGAGATTTAATCAACATTCTTGGATTGGATCACATTTCACATTTACTATGTTTTGAATCTAACACTTCTGATCAGAAGCTATATTTGATTCTGAGGTCTCATGTTACATATTTTCAATTGTTAGACACAGTACTACATTTAGAACAATAAAAAAAACACTCATTTTTTACAAAAATGTGTTGAATGTGGCATATATGATTAATTAAGGATGAATTCTTGAATGTACAAGTTTTAAATTTTTTCTAAGGTTATATGCTTGTTTAATGGAGTACATAATTTTATAAAAAATGAAGTATATATTCGAATGAATTAAATGCATATATTTTTGCATTTTTCTAAACTAGTATACACTAGCTTAACCTAGTATGTTTCAGCATTTATCTTTTAAATTTGAACTAGGTGATATGGTTTATCTCAAAAATATTATGAAAATTTGACATATATTTTAGTCTGTTTATAAGTTTTTATAAAATAGTTTAAACCATAAAGGTGGTTGATGGGTTTGGGATCATGGATGGTTTAGGTGGATTGTGGAACTGATGTTTTTTTTGAAAAAAATTAGGTGGAACTGACGTTACAATTGGATTCTCTTTATAACTTATGATAGTTGACTATCTGCATTTTTTAAGCTGAATATATGTCATTTCTCGTCTCAGAAATTAAAATTCTTTCATGATCCTATCCACACAGTAACATATTAAGTTGATTTGGCCTGCGGTTTGGTTCTTAATCTCAAGACAACCCTTATAAGTCAGAAGGGATCTTTAACACTAACCTCCACAAGAAGATGAAAATATGAATTCTCTTGTTCAACAGTTAAATAATTAGATCCATCCATATGTGTAGCAGTGACGATTTGTTATATTTTTATGGATTGAATTTCATAAGATCATAAACCTTTAGCTTTTTTGTGTCTAAAAAACAGTTCCTGTTGGTTAATTTTTTAAGATAAATAGTTTCCAATGCTCATGTTAGTTCATTCTAAATTAAATGATTGATTGGACATGTATTTCACATTTGTGAAGTACATGTGTTTTAGCAGCCGAACTCTTATGGATTTTTTAGGTCTTTTAGTTCTTTCTGACTTGCTGCATAGTTTTTTACTATTATGATCTTCCGAATGAAGAAGAATGTGGTTACATTTTTCACCCATACATTATAAATTGTCATAGATAGTTTTTCTTGCTTTCCACTATGCTGTAATTTATCAATTGGAACACCCACACACCTCTACTAAGGAGTCTTGTAAATGTGTTCATATATAATCAATCAGAAATACCGTGTACTATGATAAATCAATATTGACCTTTCCACTGCCTTCGTATAATTTCCCAGATTACTTGGATGATAAAAGTTAATGAGGGTTTTTCAGGCTAGGGCTTGAATATTCAGTTTGATGGACCTCTGCTGATATTTATACATGGTGCGTTTTTATCATAGATTTCACTAATATTTTTCTTGAGTTATTATCTTGCATCTGGGGATTTGAATGTCTAAACATTTCATTTTCTTATGTTTTTCAATGTTAGGATGTGTTCAAACTCCTTGTAAATTATTTGGTCTGTCTACCTTTTGTTTGCCTGACTTCTTTTCCGTCTTAATCAGTTCAAATGCGAAGTGCTGAATATCTGGAAATGAAAGCTATCCTAGAAGTTGCAAATCTCATGTGGTTGGTACACCATATCCAGCAAGTTTGGTATTCAGAAATGGCATCAAATTTGGAAACATGAGAGATCTCCAACAAAGGCAGGGCCTGCCCCAGAACATAAGTGAACTGTGCGCTTCGTTGCTTACATCTGAGAATCCTGAACCCATTCATTCTGTTACATATCAAAGAATAGGATATAGTTTGAATCGTATAAGAGATTATGCTTCGTGGTGTCACTGTCTGAAAGAGAGCATAGGTGCGTTCTGAGTCTAAATCCATCTTCTATCATCAGTGACATGCATAATGCATGTTTGGCAGCTGATATAATTTGCATGGAAAATTATCATCATTCTACAAAGCACAGACACTTCCCTGGAGGCCTCCTACCCGTGTCGGACATGGCGCGGACACGGCACAGACATGTGTTGGACACGCCTCCAGCCATGTTTGCTTGCATTTTTGTCTGGACACGGTTGGGACATGCCTGGGACACGGCACAGAACATGGTCCAGTTAGTTTTAACATGAAAAAAAAGAAAAAAGGAAGGCCCAAACATAGCCCACAAGTATTTAACTCATTAAAACAGCCTAGAACAACCCATTTAAACAAAATCTCTCTATGAATGTTAAAAAAACAATGATTTATTAGTTTAAAACAGTGATTTATAGTCTAAAACAATGATATATAAAAATAGTGGTTTATTAGTTTAAAACAATGTTTTATAAAAACAGTGAATAAAATGTTTATAAATAGTGATGTATATGAAACGTGTTTGTTTATATAGAATAGTGATATATAGTTATTATATTAATTTATTTGTTGCCACCCGTAGCCTATTTTTTCAAAAATTATTGTGTCACCGTGTCCGTGTCTTAGCTTCATAGCCATCATATAATATTTTATAGTCCTAAAAAAATCAAGTTCTCTGATCCTATTTCAATCAAATAACATGCCTAATGAATGCTTCCTGAGTGACTTTCCCAAGGCAACTTGCTATTGTCGTTCAGAAAGTTCGGTGTAAGTACATTATCTTTGAATGTCTGCAATGTTAATGTAATTTAGAATTTTATGGATATGTCTATCCATTTCCCTATAAAAATAATGCAATGCATGAACACTAAAGTTTAACATATTAAATTTTGAGTAGTAGAAGGCACAGCCTAAACAGTCTTCATAAACAGAGATCTCTTTGGGTTCTCATGAGTATTAAATATTTAACACATATACTTGTAAATCTTTAATGTCATGATTGTTCTTGTTCTGTCAACTCATTGCCAATATTCTCTTGCAATTTCACTTGACAGCTAATACAAGTAAGGTCTTTATTTATATTATCATCAACAAAGGACTTTGTATAAAGTATTGTTGATTCATAGACAAGATTTCAATTATGTATTAGCTTATTTATTACCATCTCAAATATACATGTTAGGGCCACTTTATATTGGACAAGAGGAGTAATGCACTTTTATTTTCAATTCTCCACGTTGTAAAATTTAAACTTTGTTCGTGGTTGGATTGAGTTGGAACCTGAGACCACTTGGTTGCATTTACACCCAACCTTAGAACTACGGGTCTGAAAACTCTGAATCTGCAATTCATGAGGTTGAGAAATAGAACCATCTGACTTGATTTGTTCACAATATCCATGAGATGGTCATTTAAACATGCTTCACAAATAATACACAACTTTCTTTGATTGGAATAGCTTGCATGAAGGTTCTCTTACAATCTCTTCAGTATATTTGAAATTTTCCAGAGATAAAACCAAGAGTTGGAGGTAATGTCAAAAATTTGATTCCCATCTCACCTGAAGGCTCTGAAAATCGAGTAGGTGAGCATTTGAAGTGTCTATAGACCTGTACAATGATCAGGAAATCTCTTGTGAAATATATCAATAAAGAATGTTTGAAATAAAGGGGTTGAATAATTTCTCTCAGTTTTAGGGGGAAATCAATTTGATGATGGAATCAGAAGGAAGAGCAATGTATTTGGTCAAAACTTGCAAACTGAAGCAGTTATTGGACCGTGCATTCTGTTTCAGATACATATATGACTGATACTACTTTTAAGAGACTTTGAATTCATGGAGGTGGCAAGAAATTCAGAGGAAGGAAGCATGACAAACCAACCAACATTAGAAAATCCTGCCCTTTCTTTGATCATGTTGGTATTTGTTTCCAAATCCTCATTGCAAACTGTCACTTTGAATATACATACAACTATACTAATAGAGGGTCATTAAATAGTCTCAGCTTCCATTACAAAGACGATAAGGCCAATATTGAATAATCAAAATAGGTAACCTGAATTTCAGAGCTTGGTTTTTGCATTTAGTTTGAACTTCAATTAACATCATAAATACTGTATTTGTAAGATTCAGCGCACTCTTATTGGAGGAAGTGGGATATGAGTTATTATTCTGGCAACCTTTCAGAAAATCCTGTCCTTTCTTTGATCATTTTGGTATTTTTTTCCAAATCCTCACTGCAAATTGTCGCTTTGAATATACATACAAGTATACAAGTAGAAAATCATTAAATAGTCTTTATGCACATTACAAAGACAATATGACCAATATTGAATAACTTAAGTAACCTAGAATTTCAGAGCTTGGCTTCTGCATTTAGTTTGAACTTCATTCAACATCATAACTACTGTATTTGTAAGATTCAGTGCACGCTTATTGCAGGAAGTGGGATATGAGTTATTATTCTGGCAACCTTTCAGAAAAAACAGAAGTGATTATTTCGGCATCATTCTTTTCTTGAATAGTGTACATCTATCAAAATTCATACCTAGAAAATCTTGGCTACCCAGCTTATATATATGATAAATAGATTTTCTGAAATTAACTTTACCTTCTCTTGGACCTTGGTTACCACTTTCTTCATATAATATTTAGTGATTCAAAATAAAGAATTCTTTTTCACTTTTAATGTGAGACTAAGTAAAAACAAAAGTCCTATTTGTTTCCAGACTCAACTAAAACAGAATAGAACTTCTGCTTCTTGTTTATCTCATTATGAATATCAAGTGTAGTATGAAGTACTATTTAAAAAAATATATTTTTTGAATTGTTTAGAAACTTTTTTAACTATTTTCCATCAACCACAGTCATGTGTGCTAATTGTCCACTTGACCTCTCTAATTGCAGGGTGATGTGGAGTTCTGTTACTGCAGAGGAGAGAATCTATTGGTAAAGTTGTCTACTGAGAAATTATATCTGCTTTATAACACCTTCTGACATATCTTACTTCAAATAAAAATTATATGCACAAACTTATATATGGTCTATTACATATGCTTCCTGTCACCATCATATAACATATAGTAGGTTGTCATTGAATTTTCGTCCTCACTGTCGAATTTATGGATCTTGCAAGGATAGTTCCAAAGTCAGAATTATAATGTCACATGATGTCAAGATCGTTCTCAAAATCCATGACTTGGTCCTGTTATTTAATGTTAACACCTGTTACACCTTTGTTGGCATGCTAGATTGAAAGATCCACAGTTTTTTTTCCCTGAAACATTAGAAAGCCAACTAACAAATGCATGAAATGAGGCACCAGTATGATGTAGATTAGATTATCTCTTGGTATTGCAGTTTAGTTCTATAAAAATACCCTATGCAATAGCCATATGCAACTTGTCTCTGTCTTGGTATTGATTGATCTCTATCCTCATATACAACTAATGGGGGCACATTACTTCTTGCTGTTTTCCGACGACTGGCAACAAAGATTCTGTCTGTCGATTTTTTTCGAATCTCAATCTTATAACAATGAGTGGGGTGGGTTGGTCAGGACAAAGCTCAAAGCTTCATAATCTTTGTTTTTTTTAGGCAATTCCGATGTGCAACCAAAGAAACGAATCTTTACACGCACAACGGTGGGCATTAAATGTATGCATTGGAGCTTGCATGCATGTTTTTCTCCCTTAGTTTTCACTCCAAGATGGATGGTGAAAGATGTCTGTTTTTTACCTGGCTCTTATTACCATATATTCAAACTTCAAATAGGGTCCCCCCCCCCCTTCCCAATCTTCCCCTCCTGTGTACACAAGTCCAAATAGTAGTACCTAAGATAGCTGGAAAAACGCGCTTTGGACATGCAAACATTGAAACACCAACACCAAGAACAACTCTTATAATTGGTTTTAGTTTTGTCCTTTTTAATGGGTAGCCTGATCATGAGTTAATGAAGCAACCAGAATATTATTTGTTTTTTCAGTAAGTATTTGTTTTTGGTAGGTAAATTATGGGTTGCAAATTCTTTTGTCAATCCATGATCTCTTATTTTTTGTATTATTAATTGTATGTTTTCTACCATATGCAAGACTAAGACTCAAATCCAAAACCCCTCATGAAGAGTGTATACCTCTACCATCCTGTAAAGATTTTGTTCGATTTTATGCTTATCTAGAATTCTAATAGGATCTGGTACATTAGTGTTGGTATAATTGCACTCAGAGAATCATTTGTTGATTAAATCGATGAGATTTTTTTTTGTCAAGAAACATTTGAATTGCTTGGATTTGTGGTCTCTGATAAAGTTTGAGTAAGACTTAAGGAGGCCAATTATTTTATGTGGATATCGAAGAAAAACAGCAGCTCTGTGAGACCATTGACAACTGGGAAATGAGAGCTGTTTTCCTTGGAAGAGAAGCGTAGAAACTTAGAATCATGTGGAGGTCATTTAATGCCCTAATGTGGGAGGTCACTTAAATAGGTTTCCCCAAATTGTTTTTTGTTTATAATAATCTCTTCCCTCGAAATGGGTTTATATTTAAATAATCTTTAGGTCTTAATTGGATGTCGGATCTCATTAAGAAGGTTCTCATCTAGATTATCTACAATGTTTTTTTTTATATATTTATAAAATAAACCCCTCAGGGACCCATTGCTTTTTAAGCACCTTGTTTTATATAGTTTTATATATTAATATTAAAATGAATGGTCTGAAGAGTTGTTAACCATAGCTAGGATGTGTACGTGACTGTAATTTTGAAGCAATGTACGTACATAGCTACATGTGGACACAACAAAGATGCTTAGCAAATAATTTGTGTGTAAATTATTCTTCATGGGGGTGGTAATGACTGTGTCATCACTACAGTGGTATTTGTGATGCTTTGTTACTGTAATTGATTTGAAAATTGTTTATTGTTTAAGCTTAGCTAGTGTACCCGATGATGTATGTGTGAATCAAGCAAAATACAGGTTTGACAATTGTTGTAGATTAACATAAACCTTATGATCACAAAGATGAACCAAGATCAAGAAGTAATCTTAATCATTCATCATTGATCAGATGGCCATCTTTTTTGTAAATTGTCCTGCTCTCTTTGGTACAGTAGAATGGGTGGTGTATTTAAGCTTAACATATTCTCCAAGTTCGTATTTGAATTAAAAAATTATAAGATATTTGAATATATGAAATGGTTTAAAATTAGATCCTGTTTGAAAAATCTTTAAACCTGATATATATTTTTCATAAGTTATATATTAGTTTGTATTATATATAATTTTGATTTTATTTATGTTTTATGGTTAATCATGTTAATCATGATTTTCAAAATATAAATAATTGTATTTTTTGTATCTCCAAAACTATTTTTATTACTATATATCTCACATCCCTAATCCGTTACCCAATTACCTAATCACTGTATGTGTTGAAGGTGTACTTTTTGAACAATTTTGAATAGAATATATATAAAAAATGAAATGAAGTTAAAAAATCTTGCTTAAGGGATAGTGGCAGTGAAATAAATCATTTTCCCAATTTTTTTTTAATGATCGGGAAATATTTTCCTTTCCCTTCATTTTCTTACATGTACATTGTTATTCGGAAAAGATTAATTATACTCTAAAACTAATTTTATCTAATTTTATTATATATGTTGGAGCGGCTCAAATTAAAGATATCATTATTTTTGTTATAACAATATATATCTTATCAATACATTCATATCTATTTTTCTGTTGAACCTAAAAGAGAGGTATCCATAAAACTAGGGAGCTGTTAAATCCAGATCTATTTTCTGTCCCAATTTTAATTCTATATGCGTCGATAAAAAATTAACGATGCATGTGTTCACGTTAACAAGTTTTAAGTTTTGAAAGATTTGTTTTACATTTTCTATAAATGTATCCATGTAATTATTTATTGGAGTATATGTTTCATTTTCTATAAAAACATTTACTTCATTAGATGAGATATAACAATTTTAAAAAATTCAAAACATATGTGACCTGAAATTGAGGCTGAAAATGGGGCTAGACGTAAAATTATTCCTAAACTAATGACAGTAGATGGTGGATGAGTTTGAGTAGTAAGTTATTTAAAAATATTTTTTTAACATGTAATTTATTAATATTATTTTCATTTTCCAATTACGGCCAGTATCAACTATCCAAAAAATAATGTAATTTCAGAATATCAGCACTTCTTATAAAAATTCAAAATAAGATATTTAAGTTAAAAGTATATTTTCTCCTTGACATAACGACACAATGTAATGTGTGTATGTGTCCACGTGAATGTTTGTTGACAGACATTCACGTTGCACTTTTTTTTTTATATAATTTAATTTTTTTTGAAACCCTAATCTCTCATTAAGACTTTCTTCATATTTTTTTTTCCTATATAAAAAAAGTGGGTCTACAAACGTGGAAGCCAAAAAGGAAGAAAAATTCCATTGCATGGGGGATGAACAGCTTCACGCGTCTCGGCGGCGGTCAACTCTTCTTTGTATTCACAGCCTCTCAGTCCCTTTCACCCAACCGACACGCCTAGGGGGGAAAAAGTCTAAATTTCTCACGTGACATGCACGTGCTCAGGGGCATTTTGGGAATCCATGTTATTTTGGGAAAAGTCTAAATAACACCCTTGATTTTTTCTAAAGTTTATATAACTCCGCTGGAAACACTTGTGTAAATCTGATTAGCATCTTAAGTTAAATTTTTGTTGACAGATTGAAATTATTCTGTAAATATTCTGTTTGATTATACTAATTGAAAGCATAGTATACTAAAAAATTTCTATAATGTGTCAAAAATGTAAAAAATCATATGTGAATGAAGATTTTATTGCTCCGGATAGGGTATTAAAATATATTCAGAGAGGTAAAATTGTCACGTACATAAAGTTTTTCGCATTTTTAACAAATGGTAGGTGATTTTTGGTATACTATGTTTTCAATTAGGGTTGATAAAACAGAATATTCCTCATTTTACATATATATTTTGAGGGGGTTTATATAGATTTTAGGAAAAACTAGGGGGTTATACAGATTTCATATAGTTTACAGGGGGTTATTTGAATTTTTCCTTTTTATTTTTTAAAATATATCTCTTTATGAATTGAATGATATTATTCATTGAAAATGTAAACAAATTTAAATGATTATATATTTCATTCCAGCAAGTTGAGGGGGCTAATGACGTATGAGTTTGGATGCTCTATTTGTTTTTATGTTTGGATTTTGTTTAACTTTTGCTGTGGAGTTGTTATATTATCATAATTAAAATCAAACAATTGTAAATACATCAAATCATGAATGAGGTCATGTGTGATGAATGAATCCATTTAAGTTAATAATTTTGAGACCGTCTGATTGATCCAAACACAAAACAAGCATGGAAAAAGAAGAGGATCAAACCCCGTTGATATATATGAAATTGTATTTGAGACCGTAAAAATGATGGAGTGTAACAGCTCTCTAACTAAAATGAATCGATGTGTTTTCTTAGTTAAACTGTTTTTTATCATGAGAAATAATATTTGAATCTAGATCCTCAATAAAGATGTTTTTTGGGTGAATTAGATCTGATAAATATAGTGTTAGTTTGACAGTTGGAGTTCTGATAGGGCTCCTTTTTCTCTCTCAACTTGTCCATATGTTATGCACAATAGAATGTCTGGTTGAAAAATGGAAACTCACCGTCATGATCTATACTTCTATAAACATTCATGAATTAAATTTAAATTTAGAAAACTCCACACTATATGTAATCCTAATCATTTGCATTTCAATTTGTCTACTTCTTCTCTTAGCTGTTTAAGATTGTCCTGTTTTTCTCAAATCAAACATCTTATTGCGTAGAAAATCAAAGGGGCTATGTATGTGCACGTGGAAAATATTGTTCCCTCTCACACACATAAAATGACAGCTAATGCTTAGAAAGATGGGTGTGTAGAAATTTGAAGTGAATACCAGGCGTACAAGTTTGGTGAATTAAGGTGGTTTGAAGAAAACTAGAAAAAGTCACCCCCCTCCATTAAGCCATATATTTTATCCACCAAACCCAGTGCAATCTCTCCATTATAAATAACAACCACCACCTTTCATTTTCAACTCCTCTATGTGAATCCATTTCGTCTTCCTTTCATCCCCCCCCCCCCCCCAAACAAACAAACCAACTCCTCTTCCACCACCAACTCTTCATTTGATTCCCCACCAACCCCCACCCCCCCCCCCCCCCCCCAAAAAAAAAAAAAAAAAAAATTATGGGTGGGAACTCACCTTGTGCTTCATGCAAGCTACTCCGACGACGCTGCGCGAAAGACTGCATCTTTGCCCCTTATTTCCCCTCCGACGATCCTCACAAGTTCGCCATCGTTCACAAGGTCTTCGGCGCCAGCAATGTCAGTAAAATGCTTCAGGTCCCTACCCCCGTCCCTCCCTCTCTCTCTCTATCCATGCAATCATCTTAATTTTGCTTGGTGTCCATGTTATGTGACTTATGAACTCTTTGTATATCTTCATTTGAACCAAAATGACATCAATTCATCAAGCATGCGTAGCTATTTTGGTCTCTATGTTTGGTATTGATTCAACAGTATTGGCTCTGAGAGTAATCTTTCATGCATTTTGTATCTTCATCAAGCACGCGTATATAACTATTTCAGTCGATTTTTTTCTTATTTTGATTAAATCTTCTCCTATCAACAAACGTGCTGGGCTTTACATGTAACATTGTACAATATTATTGGCTTTGGGGGTAATCTTTTGATCTATGCATAACAATCTTGTTATAGGAGCTTCCAATGCACCAAAGGGCCGACGCGGTGAGCAGCCTTGTTTACGAGGCGAATGCAAGGATGAGAGACCCTGTCTATGGATGTGTGGGCGCAATATCGTATTTACAAAACCAGGTCTCACAGCTTCAGATGCAGCTCGCTGTGGCTCAGGCAGAGATACTTTGCATCCAAATGCAGCAGGACCAGCCACCACAGCTGCCTGGCCCTCAGGTGGAGCTGGATGATAAGGCCTTCATGCTACAAAATGGTGGTCTCAATGGAGTTCTTCCACAGTTCATGAACTTTGCTCCCTCTTCTAGCAATGTAATTCATCAGGAGCCTCTCAAGAGGGAGTCCCTTTGGACTTGAGACTTTTTTTTCCCTCTTTGTTCAAATGAATTAACGAAATGATCTTAGTTTGCCTTTCTTGTTTTAGTTGTCCTGGCATTGCATCATTATCATCATTTTTCATTGTGTGTCCATGTATATATATATATATGTCACCAATTCACCATTAGCCAATCCAAAGCAAAAACCTTTTTCTTCTTTGTCTTCTTCTCTCTCTCTCTTTCTTTCTCTCTCTAACTAATTAAAACCTTCTCCTTTAATGTAATAACTAAAGTACACAAGAATTTTTTTGAAAAAAAAAAAGTAGATATTATTACCATGATTTTGTTATTGAATTTGTAGTACAATTCCAAACTAAGTGAGAAAAAAATGTATACAAAATTGTCGTATCACTTGACAAATTGACAGAGGTGCCCCTCTTTTATATTCGTAGTACAATTCCAAACTAAGTGAGAGAAAATATGTATACAAAATTGTCGTATCACTTGACAGATTGACAGAGGTGTCCCTCTTTTATATAGTAATATTCTTCTTGTACATTATGATAAAATTTAATGAGAAATCATAACAAGATATCAACTTTTTAGCTGTGATTCAAATGATGTATATGGATACATGAGTGATTCCATACATCCTAAGTTCTTTAAACTCTTTTTGGGGTTGTCAACAAAAGAAAAACATTCATGAGTTCCTACTTCAAAAACATCAATTTGAGATCTTTTGTCCACAACTAAAATTAACCAACCAAAGATATGCATGTTTTTTATTTCTATCAAGTTTCATTTAAATAATAGTTGTAAAAACTTTTTATGACAGTTTCATTAAGATTAAAAATAATGGTGGGTCAACTGTAGCATGTGAGGAGATGGAGTAAATTAGGGTTTTGTGTTGTATGACTTGTTAAACAAACAACTCCTCTACGTGTGGGTCGGTGCCAAAACTCAAAAAACAAAAGAATTTTTAGTCCCAAACACGTCTTTTGTGCTCACGTGGGGGACTGTTATTTACAATGCTTCTATTCATTGTAAAGAATAAAAACCCTTCTCTCTCTCTCTATATGGTTTCTTTTTCTGTGAAAGAATTCAATGACCCCCTTCCATGTATTCTGTCCTTTATCACTGTTACATGTATTGTATTTTTAATGTGTTAATAAAACAAAAAGAACACCTGACTTTAAGATTCCTCCATTGGCTTTTTATATTGAAGGGTGGGACAGTTCCTAGGTCAAGTTTTAGAGTTTCTGCTCTCTGGCAGTAGAGTTATTATTTTATTCTATATAATATTGCTTGATTTTTTTTCTATATTTAAGTTTTTAATTAATGCTGTTTCAATTAATATTGTAACATGTGTGGCTTCATATCTTCTTCTTCTTCTTCTTTTTTTCCTTTTTTTTTTTTTAGCTAAGTTGGTTATGTAATAGAGCTCCCAGAGCAACTTGGATGACAGCTTCTTAAGAATGTCATTCACCAAGTACTCACCAACTTTCTTAATTAAGTATTAATATAAAAATAATATTTCAAAATAATAATTTATATTTTGTCAAATATTTAAATTCATAATCTTTATTTTATGAACAAAATTTCAATTTTTATTTATTTATTTTGGGATAAAATCAGCTTTCAAATATTGAGATATAAGAATGTTCAATGTTCTTATCTAAAAGAAAGGACAACACAAACGAGTCTTTATTTGCTTAGGATCCCACTGACTGGTTTTTTTGGCAAAAAAAATTCAAATGACATTCAATTATAACTGTAATTAGAACTAATAACTATATATACATAAACACATTAGTAAGACTATCTCAAGTTATTATATGTTCCGATCACACATACTTATTTTTCGCACAATTAGACAATGAGAAATAAACGATGTAAATGCGGAGGTGTTCTTCTTTACCAACTGATTTATGTGAAATTTTTTTATTAATTAATGATTAAACCAACTCTTGATAAGTTGATAGATGTGCTCCTACTTCACTTCGAGATCTTAGATTCGAGCATTCCTTAGCACTACTATTCTTATACATAATTTTATTTGAAACATATGATATAACTTAAACTATATACATGCACAACTTTAAGGTGTATATATATATAGTGATTGGATTTCTTAAATGAAGGGATAATTGAGTATGAAAGGAAAGAAGAACATGAGTGGCTGACTTAGCTAACTTCTACATGGGAGAGTCATTTGGGGATTGGTGTGTGTATTTGTGTGAAAGAGTGATTTGGGTCAATGAAGTTGACAAAAAAACACTGATTAATTAATGGATGCAGAGTTTATATTTCTTCGACATTGAATAAATGGTTTACATTACAGGACAAAGTGTCTATCAGTCTCGGACTTTGCTTCTTTTAGCTTTCTCTTCCTACAATTTGAGGGCTCGAGGAAGAGTTGCTTAAGTTCAAATGTTACTACTATTATTTGTTTATATATATATTCTCCTTTTCTTCCCAAAGACAGAGCTTGATTTTATAAGAGAAAGATGTGGTCACAATTCTTTGTTTTTCATGGGTTCCTCCTTTATTCAACACATTTACTGAGTAACATAGACAAAACGCCTATAAAATCAAAGTAATTGAAGATGTGTTTGTTATGACCTAAATATAATAGGAAAATGCTACACAAACTTTTTACTAGAATAATATTTATGAAACAGTTGAATGACACCGTGACAATATTTTAAATTTTACTTTTCAATAAAAGATCTTTATTTCATGATAAAGTTATTGGGATATGGTTTATCCCAATATATGCTATGTATGTATCTATGGGTAGGATAATAATAATCAGGGCAAAAATGATGATTTTCTGTACGAATGAAAATTTGTCTTATTATTGGATAAGTTTTTACCCTCCTTATTTATTTTATAAACAAACAATTACATTGATAAAATCTTGATAAACAACTGTAACTCTCCCTAAAATTACTATCAAGAAGAAACAATGCTAGCCCACCTAGAAGTATTATTAGAAATTATAACATGAGAAAATTATTTTAATTTTTCATGAAATAAACAACTTTTCTAGGAATTTCTTTTGCGATTTCTTTCCTATATTTTTTCTTTCATCTTTATTAGGCTTATAGGTCTCTTTAAGTGTAATCTATAAATAATTCTTATTGACATGTTGATAAATATGTCGTCTTCTCATAAAAAAATCATTGATTTGAATAACTTTCTGTTGATAGAAAAAGATTTAATAAAAATGTTACTTTCCGCTCCTAATCTAACAGATAGAATCAAAAGTGAATATTAATAGAAAGTTAAGACTCATGTGACCTCTGTCTAGCCAATCATAGATTAATCTGTCATTCATGTGTGGGTGATTAAAATCTTCTTTGAAACTAGGATCCGAATCATGTTTTTATTAATCCACAACAACAGTACGGTCTGTCGGTGTTAATTGTGTATCACATGTATGGAATTAGCTCATCTGTTCAACTTGCATTTGTTTCCTTTTCTCACATAAGGCCCGAAGATTTTATTATCGATTATGTATCCAGTTTGATTCACGAATAATTTATCTAGACAGAGAATAATTATTCATGGATGGAAGTATGGAACAGAATATAATGATTTTTTGTTTAATTGCTAGTTGTTCCATTTTTTGTTTAAATAAAACTTTATCTTTCACGCTTGTCATATTTGAATTTAATTTCAGTATGAATGAATAAATAAGAATGGAGTATGCTTGTCTCCTCCACATAACTAGTTATGACATAAATTTGAGGATTAAGCATATTATGTCCTTATTCATCTCTTATTCCTGAAATATACGGGGGCATAATTAAATTGCAATTTTAGTCCTCACAGACTAGTCTCAAGGCATGCCATCAATGGAGAAGCTGTTGACATGAATAAGAGGAACAGATATCATATTTGACCCCCTCTTATTCTCGGATTGCTATTCGAGAGTTTTAGATTGAATAAGCTTATTGAGATCTACATCCCTAAATTTATACGAAGGGCACTAATTGGTCATTCAAAAATTGTGCTATGCATGCTTGTTATTCCTATTCTAGTGGATGTTGAAGAGGAGAAGTTCCCCTTATCCCCAATTCATTACAATGCTCAAAAAAAGAAAAATGTTAGTTATTCCAACTGTCACTTTTTGTGGTTCCAGTACATTTTGAAGTTTTTTTTTAAACTATACTACTTGTCCGGTGAAGTCACAAAAAATAAGGGTTCTTGTGGTCACCCATTAATTATTATTAGGTCCCTAAAATTTTTTAAGTTTTTTTAGTCCCTGAGATGATGAAAAATTAACTTTAAGTCTCCAGTGTCTGTCAAAAATATCGAAAATACCAGACCAATTTTTTCAGTACACTGTTAACACTCATCAATACATTGTTAAGTATTTTCAGTACACTATTAATATTTTTCAGTACATTGTTAACTTTCGCAAAATGTTTACACAAGGGGAAGAGAATTTTCAATATTTACTAACTACATCCATTTTCAAGAACCTAAAGATAATTTTTCACGGACCTTAAAATAATTGAAAACTTTCAGGGACCTAATAAAATCATAGGTGATCACAAGGACCCCTAATTAATTTCTCCAAAAATAAAATATATATTTGAATGAATTCAATATAAACCTTTTTGTATTTTTCTGATAGAATATTTACTCATTTAGCACAGTTATACTCTACTAAAGATTATATACATACGCTTGCTTAATATTGCACGAATTACTGCAAAAATGATTAAGTGATCCATCCCCCTCAATCAAGTTTTAATCTCCATGGGGCCCATTTTAACTCCAAATCATATAATTTATAACAAAATATATCATAGTTAAAAAACATCAAGGGATTCATACTACATTGGCTTTAATATAGAAATGGTACATATAATTAAAATCTAGATTAATGTGGTAGCGAGAAAAAGGTACCACAATTTTATATTTCCACGTGGAAAATTAAAATTTGGTTTGAAATCTTGGACTTCTTTCATGCACCGCTTTTAATAGGAAGCCAATTTGTTATATTAATCTTACCAATCTTCCTCCTAACAACCTTGTGGACAAATTAATCCAACTAAGGATATTCTAAGTATTGTTTTTTAATTAATTGATGGTGCATGGAAATGATAGTTCAGTCAGCAGAATGGCACACCCCCCCCCCCCCCCCCCTTTTGTGATTTGAAAGCATACATTTTGGCCCCACTAACCTGCAATTGATTTATTATTATTATTATTATTTTTTTGCTCATTCAAAATATCCCAGCATACCTGCAAGAATGACCACACACAATACAAATTTATCAAAAAAAAGAAAAAAAAGAGTATGACCCCACACAAAATCACACCATGACTTTTGGGACTCCATATTTCAGTCCTTTTTAACCAAATTTTTACTATTGACAATTTTATGATTTAAATATTATCTAATCAATAATCAAGAGTTTAGGGGTTGTCCTGTGAAAAAATAAAATAAAGAATAATGTTATGTACGAATTTTTTTGTCAACCCCATTTTAAGTTCCATTCTATTTCAAAAAAATATTTAATAATGTATACTTTTATAAACGATAAAATATATAATTCAAAAGTGTAGTTTATTTTATAAATGTAAAAAAAATTAATGTGAGCATAAATGGCTCACGAGGTATATACCAGACTGAAAATGAGATTGGAAAAATGATTACGTAACAATGCTAAAAAAAAACCTAATAATAATTTATTGTCATCTTCATTGTCTCTTGGGAGAACTATATTTTCATGAAATCATATATTTTGTACGAATAATGTTAAGAAAATCTTGTGTACAGTCCCACATGCTTTGATTTTTTTAAATATATATACATATTTGATATGACTAAACATATGTCGTAAAAAAACAAGGTACATATGTTCCAATGAACTGTAAATACTCATGCAATAAATCTAATAAAGCAAAGATTGTGTGACATATTTTTCTTTTGTGACGCATGGTATTTCAAAAATTGTCATAAATCATAAACATTTGAACCATGAACTTCAGCTTGTGATACTACTAGATATTTTCTTGAGACTAGCAAAATATCTCATCTTCCTCTTTTCTTTCACAAAAAAGCAAGTCAATAAAACCACATCCAACCAAAAAGCACAAGATATCATATGCAATAGACTAACCAATCATAAAGTGATAAGGTGTCACAAAAAACCAGAATTCCAAAACACACATTCACTCTTAATTCTCATTGTTTCATACTCCACTCAACTTGATAACATTTGTTATAGAGAGAGAGAAAGACAAATAGAGAGAGAGGGAGATGGGCTATTACAATCTTCCTCTCAGATGTCTAAAGGAAGAGCCATTCATGCCAGCAGAGGTTGCAAGGGACAACAAAGGCGATATCACAACTGAATTCGATGATGGTGTTGTTGGAGGTGAAGAAGAAGATCAATTCATGCTTGGCAAGTTGGAGTGGGATATGTGGGAGGAGGAAGAGGAAGAAGTCCAACCAATTGAAGGACTTCATCATGGTGGCCTAAATTTTTGGACTCTGGAGGATACTAACAAGGCCACTACATCCTTGAATTTGAACCTGAATTATCAGCATGTATTGGATGCATGGTCAGACAGAGGTTCATTATGGGCTACTAATGACTCATTTGTAAGTACATCATCATGTCATATTTCATGTGGACTAATATCAAATTTTAGACATATGGGTTGTTTGTTACACTGTGATTCTATTATTTTCAAGGCTGTTGAGGTGCCTGTGATGGAAGAAGAGAAGAAGAGGCGTAGAGACCGTGTTTTGCGATACCGGGAGAAGCGCCGAAGCAGGCTGTTCTTCAAGAGGATTAGATATCAAGTTCGCAAATTGAACGCAGAGCAGAGGCCAAGATCAAAGGTCTATTTCAGTTTCTTTTTGGGAATCTATTTGCATTTAATCTGCTAATTATGTTATGTTGTTTGATTGAGTTTGTGTATGTGTTTTTACAGGGTAGGTTTGTGAAGACAATTACATGAGGCAAGGAAAGATATTAAGATTGAGAGACCAGGATGGCATCTGTAACATGGGATGAGAATATGGTGATAGTTCTTCTTGTATTGAATTAAGTACAAAGGACATGGAAAATATCTCCCCCACATTGATTGTTGGATTTTTTTTTATTGCTTGTGGCAATCAATGGAAAGAATTAATCTCAATTTTGGATTGAGAAATTCTTTTGAGTAATTTTGTAATGAGTGAGAAGTTATCATTTGGTTCTTCATAGTTAATGAACTTCTATGATTCTCTTCCATTTCTAAATTGGTGATATTGTAACATTGAGTTTAATTTTTCAACCTTGTGTATTTGAAAATAAGTACAATGAATCATTTAACAAAGGTGTTGATACAGAACTATGGAACCAAAACCCACCTTTAGATAGGTTGATATAGGAGCCTTCCAAGCTTGACCGTAAGGTCAGTAACAAGGGATCCCTCTTGCCTACATAAATAAATAAATAAATAAATGAACAAACAATAGCTATGATAATAAAGTTGTATCTGTTCAACTAACTAAACTGATAATATTTTGGTTTTAACATGTGAACTGGATGACCTGAACATAAAAATATCCATGTGGGTCTACCTAAGAATCATCTCATAAAGAACATTTAAGATATTTTGGGAAATCATCATTCATCACCAGTTATAGCTCAATCTTGTGTTTTATGTAGTGGGCCAGTAAGCCCCCAAAAGATTGGATGGAGCAAGTGATTGGGAAGGATAGGCTAGTGCTCCAATCACTTTTTCCCCCCTGTTTTGTGGACCACAACTCCACTATTATAAAGAGTTAAATAATTCATCCATTCCATCAACATCTTTCATCAATCAAATTCCCTGTTTTTCCATTCACCTTTTTGAACTGGTCAGAAGTAGGCATGAAAAGCATTCAAAATGTGGCTTGGATGTCAATCTAGATCTTTCAATACAGATTAATATTTGAATTAAATTTTTTTTAGATTTTTGAAAAGACACGAATTTCTTTTTGAATAATTGACATGTTACTTGTCAGGGTGATAATGACATATTACATATGCGCGATGATACAATATATTGAGAATTGAAATTGAGACCTAACTCATTCTCACCTCTTTCAAAAATCGTAAAAAGATGATGCCATGGTTATTTAAAATTTGAAGATTATTATTAACCAAGATAATTTACTTAAACAGTATTTAATGCAATATATAATTTTGTAATGAATATCAGATTCAGACAAATTATTTAAGATATTTGAAGATCACATGATGTCAGATTTTTCATATATGGATTTAGATGGGATGAGGATATTTCTTGGATAATCACTTGACATGAAAAGCTCAAAATTGCTCTCAATGGTGCTAATAGCACAATTTCAGAGAGCATATCTTACATATTTTTTTCGCATCTCAATAAAGGGATGAAAATCCAGATGCATGGAAATAACAAAGTGCTCCATCAATGTAAGGTATCACAGGCAACATGGGACAAAAAAGGCAAACCCAAGTGAAGGAGATCAATTCATGATACATAAAAGGAACTTCATTGTTATTATTATTCAAGAGTTTATTTTCAATAAAGGATAAGACTTATTGTATAAAATAAATACATAAGCCTCTTACAGATGACAGTACAAACATTCCATGCTACTTCAACCTTATTGAGTGAAATTTTTTTCCTTCAAAATCAATGGGAAAATGTGTGCGCACTAACCTTTAACCACTAATGTATACGATGGAGACACGTCCAACTTCTGAGAAGTACCATCACTGCTACACACTTGAACAACAAATGCCAGACTCGAAATGCCTGGCAAAACTTCCAAATCTGACACATAAAATGTTTCAACTTTCGCCACTCCAAGATATTCTGATTGCTGAGCTGACTTCCTAACATAGATATTATACTTCACAAATGATGAATTATCCCCTTCTTTGAGCTTCCAAACCATTTTAAGGTTCACATTCTTCGTCCCCTGAGATGACGAGGTCCATGAAATATCAGAGGCCTCAACATCCCATGAAGAGGCTGGTGGAAATACGTCGTTTGTCTCAGATGTCCGGATGCTGATATGTCCTAGTGATGCATTGTAGTTCGATGAGTCTTTAACATCAAGACCTCTCATTTGCAATCTAACACCAGTTTCTAAAACTGAATCATGAAGCTCATTCTTTCCTTTCATGTAACTGAGAATGTTGATTTCGGTTAATGTGTAACCTCTCATTTTGATGCTAGTTTCCTTTATGATCCATCCTTGGTCATTCGATTCATCTCTAGAGGATCTTTTGACCAGCATTGGATTGATTACCATGTAAGATTTAGTTTTTAGCTGGTCTTGGATGGACTCCACATCTGAAGCGAGAAGGATTGATTTTGTTTCACTATTCTTAGAAAATCCAAGTGATAGTCCCAATCGAGAGTTAGCATCTTCCCTCACCTAAATGGATAAATGATATGGATTGATCAACCAAGAAAAGATGATGATAATAATAATAAATAAATAAAACTCAAGCATATATTGGAAAAAGAATATGAGATATTCCCTACCCCATGCATAGAAGCCAACATGTCAACTTCTGCACCTCAGTGACTGTAATTACATGAATTTGAAGGGTACTTCGGAATCATTGTTTAAATTATTGGATTGCAAAACATATTGATTTAACGGAAATCTGATATTATAGTCCATGGAGGCATATACACTTTGCGGTTAAGTAGCAACCCAACAATTGAAGGTAACATCAGAAAACTATAGGTATTGGCTAATATATGAATGCTGCTTGGCATCATATGATGAAATGGACACACAAGTTCCTCTTTTTGAAACAATTTTTTTTCCCTAGTCAACTATCTCAAAATTGTCTCATTAAGTACTGCAAATGCAAAAGTATATAAAGTGAAATAGATTCAGTGAAACCTTAATCCCCGTTTGGATAGCGGAATTGAGTTATTCTGGATAGATAACTATGCTAGTATAGATACCAAATCTACATGAATAAGAGATTTTCTGTTTGGTTGTGTTTTTTTTATTCTCATTGGAAAACGTAAGAATAAAGGTTGAGTTGTTTGGTTGATAAAGAATAAAATATAAATAAAGTGTTAAAAAGTTGATTTGACATGTGGGCCCTTTGATGTATAAGAGGTGTTGATAGGTGATTTGATATGATAAAATGTAAAAAGTTGATTTGACATGTGGGCCCATGAGAATAGATAAAATGAATATAGCTTATTCTAGGGGTTACTTAGAATTATTATACTCTCTTATACTCGTTTAAACTGGCTTAGTAATACCAAGTTATAGTCTGCAAACAAACAATCATTTTCCTTATCCATTCTTATACCACCTTTATATTACTCTTATACCCGCCTATTCCGCTTTCCAAACGGGGCATAAGATAATACAATGCAACTGCAAAAAGGTTATAAAGCATAGGATATTCAAACATTTACATGATACGAAAGAATATGTGCACCAATCATTAGAGACAACAGAATATAAATTTTGTGCTATGTAATGTGACTGTAAATCCCTGTATTTTATTTACAGCAACAATGCACTTGATGTAATAATATGTGATCCATCTAAATGTCTCTCTCTTAGATGGATTGTATATTTGGTGTACAGGAGTATATTGGTCTTTTTCCTCTTTTTACAATATTGTACATAATAGGGATGAAGCCTAATGGATTATCCATATTTTCATGAAGAATTTCGATCTTTCCCATTTTACATTCAAACTTTACATACTTGTTTAATATATGATAAGGAACATGCAAGGACAAATAAACTTAAGAGCTTATGATTTTTCAAAACAACTCAAGATAAGGTAATATATTGCTATATTCAGGTTTTCTTAAAGTGATGCTGACTTACAGAATATGAAATATGGAGTGTTAAATCTTCCAAAGGAACCTTTCCTCCAAAAAGCTTTGTTTTGAAGGTGTCATTATGGTTGAGATTTCCTTCAAATGTAATGTTTCCTCCACCAGTATAAGACGCATCCTTGAAACTACAAAATGCAGAAATTTGCTCACTTCAGAGAATGTTATTGGACAGTTATATATAGAAGAACTTTCTGTTGAGTTTATTTCGTGTTCAAATTCTTTTGAGTTTCTGCATTGAACGTCACTGGAACTAAAACAGAGTTGAAAACTTACTTGATAAAGGCTTTAATTGTGCTTTGGCTATAGTCAAGGACAGGCTGAAAAATAAAGAAGACAGATGCACTCACAAGAGATACATGATCTGCAGTAATAAAGAAACACACATCCAAGTGCTAATGTAATCATTAAAAATTAATAAATGGCATATCTCTTGTAAATGTTGTATGTACATTAGGGATATTATTTTCAATTTCAAACTTTGGTTAATTTCCCTGCCTATTACTTAAAATCACACACACATAAGTTGGCAAAACACTAAACAAAGATTCCATATTGTCTACTCCTATCTATGTTGAGGGTTTTAAATACTGATCAGGTTGTGCCATAGGCACCTATTTTGTGTCATCTATTTTGTTATAAATAAATCCTTTAAATCCTTATCATGATTTACATGTAGAATTTTTTTTTATTTTCACCCTTTTTTAACTCCACGACATGTAGTAGTGGAGGTACTAACACAACCAAAAATTTATTTAATCCATGTGCAAATGTCTCTATGCCCATATAGACAAAATTCTCTGAATTTTTAGAAATGTCTCCACTTCATCATATAATTAATAAACAATCCATTCATCTAGGTATCATTGTATACATTAGAAGGCCACATGCTTTGGTCACCTTCTCAACTTTGTCCATAGAAGCCATAAAAAAAGCATTTTTATGTTCAATTTCAGACATTTCTTTGAGAAACTGCAATATCAAGAAAGTTAAATACTCCAAGAGTAGGAAACCTGAAGGGTTTGAGAAGAAATGTTGTTCCAGGGGCCATTTGCTGCCTGCGAGCCGTCAATGTAAACATGATAACCACGACCCTGAACATAATGGAAATACTGAGAATAAGTAAATTATGTTAAATGTGTGAGATGCCAATATAGATGATTTAAATATTCAATGTTCTTCATAGGAGGGTACAAACTCTCCAGAGTGTAGTTGTAACTGTTAAAATAAGAAATCCAGTAAGAAAATTTCGGGTTTGGATGGGAACCAATGTATCCTAAAGCTAAGAGGTAGTTTCAATGTTCCATGGTGATTTTCTTTCTGTTTTTACATAAAAAAGCATATTTCGAGTATAGTAATACCGTGCATGTAAATAGAAACAAACCCTTGGGTACATCTCTTCCGTTCAAAACTCATGCATGCTACTGTACTTTGTCTTCACATAGAAGAAAATTTTCTCTTGTGTTACGAAGTGACTTTTATTGCTTTGTATTTGAATAGAATCCCACTCACATCTGACAGCCTGTGTTCTTCAGATTTTCATAGTAATTTAAAAAGCTCGAGGTTGAGGAATGCATGCACACATGCACTCATACTGCACTTCCCTTCCCAGTAAGGAAGAGACCTTGAAAAAAAGATAGGAACCAAAACAACTTAATATTCCAGTGACACTGACATGCTCTATGCCAAGTGTATCCCTCAGTCCTAAGCTTTGCCTGTGTATCTTATGATTAAACTGAACCAAAGTAGCACAATCAAAATAGTTATAAAGAGAAATTAATCTTCTCCACTAAAAGGTCTTAATGCAGTTTTGGCTAACAGAGTTATAAATTGTAGCTAAAAACTGACTTATGGATCTCCATTTATTTATCTTCATGTTTCGCAATAAAAAATATTCTCAAAAACTGTTTTCACCTTCAACATAATCAAGATGTAACAAGGAAAATTAGCAAGCAGGCAAATGATGGACATGTTTAACAGATACTATATAAAAACCTAAACAATTAGGAAGATTAGAAACACAAGTATGGTTATCACATGTAAAGAACAAGCTCTTGATTTTTCTAGAGATATTGGTATTACAATTCTATCTGATTTTCTGTGCATGACACTAACGGATAACCAGGAGAAATACATGAGATATACAAGATAGAGACAAGGAAAGGGTTTCTCAGACAATATGAAGGTAACTGATCATCAAGGAAATTTCAAGATGGATCTGTCACTGCATGTATGTTTTCAGTTCTAATTCAATACTTCAAAAGGATTGCAGTAAAACAACATGAACAAACCTGATCAAAATTTGAGTAAAAAGGAAGCACTTTTGGATAATTTCGAAGTATTCCCCATGATTTCTCAACAAGGCCCCACCATCTATAATATTCAAACAGCAATATTGAAAAATTAAAACTCGTAACTTGATATGGATAATGATATTTTAGCACATTGACCAGTACAAACGCTTTAAATGGATTAATCTTTTCCCATGAAAATCTTGTTATGAAGTGTAAGTTGTTCTATAAAGTCTTTTGGAACATTCCTAACCAACTTCAAATATGGCATTGACCTATCAACACAGTTTAAATTATAAGGAAGCAACATTGTATTGTTCAGGTTTGGAGATGAAAACTGCATATTTTTATGATTACGCATCAGATTATAGAATAATTTGACATTGCCAAATGCATACTGTTGATTTATCTACATCATTGAGTATTTGTTACACCCTCTTTTTGGCTCCATGTGAATTTCAAACTGATTGAATGCTTCCTATCCATGTACCTGTTGACCATTGAAATGAATCGTTATGTCATGGGATAATCTTCAATCTAAAAATCCCTGATTTGCTACTTATGCGTAGAGTCCACATTGTTCCATCTACTCTAAGCAAGCATAAGTTTAATAATTTCCAAATTTCAGACCAATCATATGCTCCAAGGCATTTAAAACAAAAATTAATATACGGGCCACTTCCTCTTGACAAATGGGTTGTGACTGTCCCATTGGGTCTGAATATCCTGTTTCATGGTGTTGGCAAGCAAGGTAAGGAGAATCGGATAGAATATTCAATGATGTGGAAAATTAAAAAAAAAAACTGGTTAAAGTATTATATTGGAGATTTTTGCAGAGCATCAAGCTCAAAGTACATTCAGATTTTTTTTCCCAGAAATTCTCTTAACACACTGGCTTTAATATTGCAGGCACATTTTGCTGTTGCCTTTGTTAGTGGTCATTAATTTACCTATATAAAGAATTCTGGTGGACCTTCCACCTTTCCTTCAAAAGAATAACATGGACAGCATCAAGGAAAAGCAGGTTTACCTATTTTGTGCTGTCTCAAAATCAGGTCCTTGCTTAGATTCATACACCCATCCAGGGGCAAATAAGGCAGCTGAGACATCATCCTTTTTCAGCACATCAAGTGCAACATGTGTCTAGCATGGAGAATTAACATTCAATATTTATGGTTAGATGGATATTAATTCCATGAAAAGAATGGAATATTCATAGTTGTTTATTTTAACCAACTCACAATCAGACTACAACAAATAATCAAGGAAACAGAAGATCAAAATTTCACATTCAGTACATAGTTTCTAAATTATGTTTCATTTAATTACCTAGATGTTAGGACATGGCAAAAGGATAAATTAAGGAATCCATATCAGGTGAACTTACATTCCATTCTCCACCTCCGTATGTTCCTCTTCCAAAACCATCAATGCCCATATATACATCAAATTTTCTCTCTCCAGCAACATTAGCTGAACGTTTTGGATAGTCTTCCTACAATTTCCAACAAGTGCGCAAGATAAAGGAAGAAAACAAGACAAACCAATTTTAATTTCATGCATTAGAAATGAAAGTTAGACCTCCCAGCTATAATTAGCGAATATCCCATCACATAAATCGAAGAAAGGTTTGTTGTAGTCATTCAGTTCTTTTGATAGAACAAGTCACCATCTTTTGTCACACTATCATACCTGCATCACCAACTCATAGATTAGAGAAAGAAAAAAAAAAACAATGATCAAGGCAACACAGACGGATTCATTAACAATCACCATAATTCAACGATCCTGGAACGTAGAGTGCATTGTTTGAGTCAGATGACTGATAAACTCCTTCAGGATAGGTATTTTTTCCACATCCAAGCTAACCTCCATATTGAGCTGCAATAATATTCTCTCATAAATTCCAAATGCATAAAAACTGTGTCAGAGTCCAGATCTCTTCATTGTCAACTATGGCAAGCATAATGTGAAACCGGGTGCATTCTGATTTACAGAGACTATGGTGTAATGATTTTCCCATATATGGAGTATTCAACTTTTCCATGAACAAAAGAAGATGAGATATCGGTTCTGAGTGGAATATGATTTACAGCGTTTCAAGTTCAGTACGATGAAATGTAATTAAATCAACAATTGGAGAATCTGAATATAACTGTCTTTACAAAGACACGCAAGTTTATCAAAAGACCATATCTTATAGGAGATTTGTGCCTGGTGTTGGTTGCCAAATGAATGTCTTTTGCC